>DWLI01000736.1:0-18930 GCA_018249915.1 Cecropterus dorantes dorantes | reverse complement strand
TATCGCTAAACAGCGATTTCTTCCAGGCAACCTTACGGTAGGGAGTTAAGGTAAACGATAGATATAGAAATAGGTGAAGTGCAGTAAGTAAATTTTAAAGCAAATTAATAGATTGACGATAGCGAAAGTTTGATACATTATCGTACCACGATGAAGGATTATCCGAATGACACCGACATACAAATTTTATTGCTGGACTATCGTCAATATATGGGTATAATGCCACGAATATTTGCGGGCGCCAGTTTAACGCTCTATCATGTTTAATAGCAAGCAAAAACTACAAAAGTCGCCACTATTCTACACATACTAATGACCAAGTAAAATTCATGAACCTTATATAATCAACATACCTACTCATTTAACATTAAAGAATAAAATTTACTACGAACTATAGAACCTTCACTATGAAAGTTTACATAGGTCCCAAACCTAAGAAATACCCAAAAGTATGTAAATACTTTTAAGACACATTCAAATACACTTCAACTTATAGTTTCCAAGTAAAATATGTTGAAGCACTTTCTGTAGCAAACTACTGTTACCAAATAATCCAAACCTCTATTTCTTGTTCTAACAAACTTTAGAAAACTTTACCATACTATATACAAATCCTTATTGTATTTAGGCAAACCCTATATTATAGAAATCAGGGTAAAAAGTATATTAAAATTTGATTAAGACATCAATGATCTAAAAATGGTACATAAAAAGAAACATATCAAAAGAATTGATTAACAGTGACAGAACAATGGAGTGCTGCTTTGGTAACAAATATTAAATTTGGTCACCAATTTTTATGTTCACCCTTAAAGTATTCATATAACTAAATATCTCTACTCATTGCCTGCCTCGCTATTCACAAAGAAAACAAAACAATGCATAATCGAAAAAGAAAACATAAGATAAGATAGTGAGACCTCGTATTATCAGTAATGCATCGTTGAATACCTAAAGAAACATTAATATAACTTATATACTTGTATACCTACTCGTTTATTAATATGAGGTTTAGTGGACACTGTAGACAGTTTAACAGTAATGATTACTATGAAATATCTTTATTACTAGTAGGTAAAGACGGGCAATGGTATTTTTTTGCAATTATTATCATAATTTATGTAAAAATCAAGAAAAGAAGCAAAACAAGTTTGATTTCCTCAACATTCAAGGTATTCCCTCACATTAAATATTTTCAATTTTATAGTTATAGCTAAACAATCAAGCTAGTAATGTAAGTGCAATTTGTCTTTAAATTGTAAATATCTTTGAATTTTCTATTGTACTAAATACATTAAAAAAGCTTAGTCAAATGTTTGTGTTCTATCTAAATGGGAAAACAAATTTACCACACTACGGGTCAGGGGTGTTTAAGTTAAATTGTTCAATTAAACGGGTTTTGTCTATGTTTTTTTTAAAGACTATATGTATCTTCAACGTTTTATTTGTCATAGGACCCAGCCTTAATATAAATGATTAGTGAGTATGATTTTGAAACTTTTATATATCAAACAGTTGCTCTATCAGTTATTGCAATCCATTAATTTCAATATGCAAGCAAGCTTGTTTAATCCAATCATGCCCGGAAGAAACCAGATGCTAACAATAAGTTTGGCCTCTGGGTCCCGGAAGATGCTCCGGAGTTATAAATAGAATAGGGTCCCAATTGGGTTAATGGTCAAGATTTATGCTTCCTTGCTTCATAATGTAATTGGCTGTTTATGTAAAAGGATAAATGTGTTAAGTAAACGAAAGCCAGAAGATGGACAGCAGGGTCTTCTCGTGTAATATTAATACCTAGGACGAACTTGTAACCAGCAGTGAATCTCACAAGGGTTAATGGACAAGTGGGGTGAAAGTAGATGCTATAACACAATATAACAGAGAGTTCATTCATTATAGTTCATCTAAAAATATATATATACATGACAAATAAATAATGTTGTTCCTGAGGGAAGTTAAAAATCATGTTACATGCATATGCAAAGGATTTGAACTAATGTACTTGTCAACTTCTTGATAGTCTTTCTACTTATTTATAACTATTTTGCATTAGTAGCATTTTAAATTAAGTTCTAATTATTAGTCTGTTATAATATTGTGGTATATGAGAGATCTTATTTTTCTTAAATTACTATTTTATGCTATTTAGTTTTGGGTGTTGAAGATTTTTAGACTTTTAAATATTTTTTTTATAATTTAACATTAGTCTTTTGTTTGCATATCTTATAATTTATAATTTTCTCTGGCTTTTTAGGAAGTTCTAAAACTAAACTAAAATTCTACCCGCATAGACAAGACCCAAAGCAAATTAAAAAGGACATGTAATTTATCAGTAAGCAATACTCATTGATCAGACTTTATTAGGTACTAACTGAGACGAATATTAGTAACTATTTATGCTACGATAATTAAACATGTGAGAACTAATTAATACTTATAACTATTGGTCATTTTATTATCTAGTTACTTCCTAGAATTAATTGTGTAATATGATATCAACTTGAACAACTGACCATGAAAAGTGCAGTAGGCAAACCTTGATATATTTTTACAGCTTTGTGGTTATGACACACATTGTATGTAAGTGCAAGTAACTAACCACTCATCCATGCGTATAAGAAAAATCATTGTATCAAATATGCATAGGTTTGCAAAAAATTTTAGCAGATTTATTGCATATATTTGCAAAAAGACTAGTTTGGAAGGTTGAAAAAGTAATAATAACTATAAATTCCTATAATTTTTCAATTGTTGACATTGTGTTTGAAATTAAATAAAACTGAATGTAATTTAACTGATTGAAAACATATTTATATTCTGTGTCTATGTCTATGTCTTAAGGTGACATTTAGGCTTTAATTAAAATTTATCTGTTAAAAGGAATTATAATATAAAAATTGTTATTTTTAAAACTTGAGTTATACTACAGAATTATATCTAGTAAATGAAGGAGAGCATACCAATTATGCAATAATTTCCAACCAAGCCATAGAGAAATGTTAATCATGGGAGGTGAAAAAGGTTATATATTTCAAAAGAAATAATATTTCATGTCCACAAACATTACAATACCAAATTCATAAATTGTCTCAGTAACTATTTCAAAACATTTTGAAATTTTACGCATTATAATAATTTATTTATAGTTTATAAAGGTTTTTAAAAAAATGTTTTGTAAAAAAAAGTTAAAGGGATGGCTCCTTTTAATCTATAGTCTGATTTTAATATTATAAAGAAGTTTAATTTATGACATGAGGATAAGTCTATTGTTTTCAATATATTTGTCTAACCTATGAATAGAAGGATTTGAATTCTTTTATAAAGCAATATTTATTATGTTACACATTTTAATTTGATATAAAAAACATAGCATATAAGATAGTTGTTACCTATTATAGGTATTGACTGAAACTGTGTCATCTCTTTACTTATAGATTTAAATAGGTGCTAACAACTTTTAATATACCCATAGGAGATAACTACAAAAATTAAATCTTTTCATATATTTTTCAGTCATCATACAATTGGCTTGAGTATTAGTTTGTAAAGAAATTCCATTTTTTATAAACACCCGATTTTCAAACATAGCTTACTCTTGAAAGTTTGGAGATGAACAAAAATAATGTAAGTACATTTTACTTTATGACATAGAAACTAGATCTTATCTCAAACATGTTTACATTCCTTCAATAAGAACAATATTTTAAAATTTTTATTGCTCATCAAATCAGAAAAGTAGATTCCATTTTTAAAATAAAATCTGTTTATTTTTTTCACGTAGAATCAATACTTTTTCAAGCATCATTCATTCAGAAAATAAACTTAACAACACATAAAGATAACATCGAACTACATAGCATTGTATTTACGAAGGTTTAACGAGTTAACTGAACTAAATATAACTCTAAACCACAGCTGTCATTCGTGTGATAAAATAAAGTTTGAAAACATTCCGTTAATGATAATGTATCAAAACCGTTACCTTTTAAAAACCACAATACAGGCAGGTCAACAGGAACAAAGTAGGTTGCTTGATGTTATGAATTTTATAAAGTAAAAATTCACGTGCAATGCCACAATAACGACGTAGGTAATACACTAAACACTAAAATTCGAAAACTATTACAGATGTTTATATTTAAAACAATAATAAAACTAGTCTCAATTCAAAATTAAAAACCAATCGCTAATAAATTTCACAACACGTTACACGACACAATCGTCGTTCGTTTCTTCTGCAAATAATTTGATGTGACATCTGTCAAAGTCAATTCCTGCTGTGGTCTATCGATGCATCCTAATAACATGTGTTGCCATTTAAAATACTCAAAATTATTTAAAAGTATATTATTAACCTAGTATCGAGCCTTAAAGAAATAAGAGCTTGCATCTTGTATTGAAATAAAATATTAAATTTACATTATAACGGTTATTTACTTTATAATATAAAAACTCCTCTACTCTAGTGACATCTAGTAATGACCATAAAGAATTATTTTTTTGCAGTTGTTTGTATGATAATGTCCAATGTACTTCATAGGTGTCGTTTTTGAGCATTTATTATCTTTCCATAGTACTTTAATGGTAATAAGGTGGGGGTTAAGGGTCTTCCTTAGCTTTAAAAGAAAAGGTGTTTAAAAAGGAAGCCCTGTTTAGTAGTTTTGTCGATAAATTTCAAAGACGTAAATTGAATTAAATTTATTCCGTCTATTATATCCCCATTAGTATAGGGCCATAGTTGCGATAACTAGCCGACCTTTTTTTACCTATCGCTGCTATTGACCTCCATCTTAACAAAACTATAGTATAAAATAAAATATCCCTATTGGACCACATTTTAGCTACGCGATGGATTTTTATATGGCTGTGGTACGTGTGGATTGGCCCTTAAACTAAAGGAAGAGGCTCATTTTTTAACAAAATTTATTTTATTCATAAGTACATTCGCATGATAAACCATAACTTACCAATTCTTCTGTATTGGGTTTATCGATTGATTTTTTAACTTAAATCTACGTTCTAGGGATTGTATCTCTACTATACCTAATCTACGAATGTATGTTTATAAGAATTGACAATGTTATGATTTTTTTACTATATATGTAGGTAAATAATACAGTGCTTATAGTCAAAACTAAAACAAGTAATTTAGAGGCATGTATTGAAGTCAATCGGCATAATATCAAATAATTGGTAAGATAATTTTTAGTATGTAAATGTATGTGAAAACGCGTGTAATGGATGTGAAATAGCCATAAAATTATCCAAAAGCACCATGTTCCGAAGATACACCCTTTGAGTTTTTATTTATCTGATTGTAATAGCAAATGAGTAAAATCTGTATACTTCATATATAACTGCAACTTCATATAGGTACTCGTATAACAGGGGTTCTATCTGAAATCGATCACAGGTGTGTTGCTATTCCTGAGGACGAGGATAGTCGCCTTATACTAGTATCTAAGTAAGCCGGCAACCACATCATTCCACCGAAACGCAAAAATTACTTCACGCTAGAAATAGGTGTGGCGGTGGTAGCTCCTCAGTCGAACTACAATGGTTCTAAGTAGTAGTTCATGTAAAGTAGTTAAACTTATGAACCAACCAACTTTGTGAAAAGTAAGTTCTCTGGGGTCTCTTAACATCAAACGCTCTTATATTGCTATTATGTTACTCAACTAAAACTTTGCTAACAGTGCCATCTGTTGTGACATCGTGTAAAGAAAATATACTGTGGCATTAGATGAATGCCACAGTATATTTCTAGATGGCGTTTGACACGGCATATCTAAAGGAAATTAAAAATGCGTGTGTAAAATAAAAGTTAATGTCTATCATATTATAAAGCTGACATCTGAATGATGAATTTAGATTTTTGTTCTCAGTACTTGTGTATTCGTCTTTGTAAGTCCATGATACCCACAATACAATAGGAAATCCTAGGCTGGGGCTATGAGGAGAGTAAAACAGTCTTTTTGTATTAAATAAAACAACATAATAACTGAAACACTTTATTTAAATTATAACTTCTCTTATATAAATTACGCTCTTTTTAAGTGTAACTGGAAGCCTCTACATAAATATAGAAAGTAGGTAGTAATTTCACATACAACAGTAGAATATTAACGTATAGTTATGTAGCTAAAATTACGTATTAATATCATAGAAATAATTTCGGAGTATACTGGTCATTGGCCATGTCGAACACTGTGGCTTTCAGTTTTCACCTAGAATCAGAAATAAGACAAATAAATGAAATAAAGACAAAAATAGGTAATATTAGGTAATAAAAAATGCGATGTAAATAATATACAACTATAAACTAAGTTTGTTGTTTAGTTCGTATATGGCAGTAATTGAGAAATAACATAAATGTTTTTTTTGTTAAATAAGCTTGTAAGGCTTGAGTATGTAGCCATGTATTTTGGGTAGAGCAGTCTATCCCAAATAGGATAGGAATCATTTTAGTTTACCTTGAGGCCAACATAACACGTAAACGCTTGGATTAAAATTATTAAAACGTGATTTTGTTGGAATTTGAGTATCTGTTTACTTGTCATCGATCTAACAACAAATTCAGTACCTATAATAAAGTAGGTACCTATGCATAATTATTAATTTAATTATTAAGTTCTGTTTGATCAACTAATGACAAGAAGGTAGGTCTTAAATATTATTGTCAAGTAAATTGTAGTAAATTGTAAAGTTGTAGCAAAGACTCATTATTATTTCTTATCTTATTTAAAACAAAAATAACATTGCTATCCGTCTAGATATCGCGTTGCGGACCATACTTATCTCAAAAACAACTTATCTTTGTGTGTGCGAGAGATGGGTAATATACACCCAAATGAAATAAGTGTGTGAGTATATTTAACAAATACTATTGTTTGAAAACACAGATAACTCATAAAAACACCGCTGAATTTATTTGTGTATAAATTATCTCCTTAAAGTCCGACGCTCTGTCTAGACAAATACTATACCTAATAATATGTATGATAGGCATATATTAAGTTTTAAAAACAAAATAAAAACAAAACAAATAAAATCATGTTAAGCAAAACATCATGCAGACAAAAGAATATACATGCGATACATTATTGACAAATTAAAATCTAATTAGTACCTGTTACAATCTGGTATTTTTGTTTTAATTATTATATATACCTATTTCAACAACAATAAAAGAAAAAGCTCTAAAATTACATTAGGGAAAGATATTACAGACAAACAAAATTTAGTTTCAAAATTCAATTACTTGCTTTTAAATAATACTTACTTAATTTAGAAATAAAATCGCAACTCAAATATAAGTTTTTGATCGAAAGATTTGGCACCAACTATATAAATCTAAATTTACATGGGAAAAAATTTACAAAACACATTTAAAAATTAAATACAACATCACAGGTAAAAACATTCACATTCACATCAAAGACAAAATTCTACTTTTTATACATTTTAGGCTCTAGCTACGAAACAAAACTTAAGCATGTAGGATTTTTACAAGGATGCATAAAATAATTGTATCTAAATAATTATCCTTAAATAATGATTACGTATGGTTTTTATTAATTACTGAGCCGTTTATATAAATACAATATAATGTTATTTATAAATTTTATAATATTAAAAAAAAAACTTAAATGCATTATTAATGTGCATTATTAAAATACTAAAATTAAATAAAATGTCAATTTAAGACTTGAATATAATCTATTGAATTTAGTAAAATAATTCATCGTTATAATCAGGACTGGACACTGAAAATTAGCTGGAATACTCCCCGAAATTTACGAAAATAGAATTTGATATAGTAGAAAGTACCTATGCTATAAATTAATTAACTATTTATTTTTCATTAAATTTATTAAATAAAAATATATTCTGATATTATATTTTTGCTTTTAGGACGTTCGATTTTGACTTTTATTTGATTGACTTTTGACTCTGTTTTTATTCCAGGCCTGATTATAGTAATAGCATAGCGATGATAGTGATCAGAGCTAGTAGTAAGCCGAGTAGCGTCAGCCAATCCGAATCTGCCAAGTGCTGAGAGAGCATCACAGTGTACGAGCAAGCTAACATCAAAGTGCCTGAGTCGTGCCAATCGCGCTTGTTCTTCGAACTATTGCCTGCCAAAACAATCAAACAACAAATACGAAAACGTTAGTCTTGCATTCATTTTACTAAAACATAACTGACCACAGAATTAAATCAATAGATACGCCCTCGAGTGTGTGTACGTTATACGGTAAATATGTGTACGTTAAAACATTAATTATTATACAGCTAAGTTTAGCTTTAGTGAGTATTAATTTATTACTAGCGAAATATTAAAAGCAGTATTTACAAATAACTCCACTCCGTTCACTATAAAAACAAGAAGAGGAATTGAATATTAATTAAATAATCATGTTCTTGTTTTTGACAAACGTTATTCGCTATTACACTGATGTAGAATATCTATTGATATAAATCTATGATCTGGACAAAACGACATAAAAATGAAAACATACAATGAATGGGATGCAGATGATTAAAGTGAAATCCAAACACCATGCATGATAAGGGACCACGTACCTGTGCTATCATTTTGTGAATTATTGCATAGCCTTTTGTTTTGCCACGGAGTAACATTGGTTGGCAGTGAATTGCTTTGACTAGGAATACCATCATCGATTGAGAGCCTTCTCAGTTGCTGGTTCATGGTTTTAACGAGCTTTGGTGAGCTCAAGTCATTATGAGTTTCGCTTTTACATTCTTCTGTATTGTCTTTATCGGTTTCAGCTAATGATTTTGCTTCACTGTTCAATTTAAATATTGTAGCCAGTTCTTCTGATGAGTTATATTCAGTTGAATCATTAGGATCCTTTTCTTTAAGTTCCAAGTCATCTTCGTAAATAGAAAGATTAACCGAAGCTCTATGGGGAACCACTTGCTTGGATGCACTTTGAGTCGCTTCATTTAATTTCTCTCCGGCTTCAGAGATACCCGATATGAGATTGTTGTTCGAAACATGCTCAATTTTCGATGATTTTGAAACAAATAATTTTTCGTTTACCTCAGAAATACCGGCAATTAAATCGGAAATACCATCTTTTAATTCTTTGAAAGCTTTTATTCCATCTATATCTTTTACTTTATCATCAGTATTCAAAAAGGGATTAAGTGATTTTACTGAAGGTACTATTGCATCGACTTTGTTTTCTTTGTGTATGCTTTCAACTTTTATAGAATCATCTTGTACAGTTACCGGTATAATATCAGATTTTTCTTTATTATCTGAAGGTGCAACTGTGCTCTCTTGAGCTTTAAGCTTATCCTCGTTCTTGTCCATATAATTCGATAATTTGTTGTTTTCATCTTCGAATTTTAGTTCCTTTTCATAACTATACTTAAGTTGATCTTCAACTTTATGCAATTGATCCGATATTACTAATAAACTATCTTCAGTTTTCTTGCCTTTGCTTGACTGATCAGCAATATCAATGCCAATATTATTTATCTTGGGATTTTTTACAACTTCAGCATGAATATTATCCTGTTTTACATCAAACACTGGGTTATCATAAGCTTTATTTGTCAAACCATTCAAAAAGTTTAACCTGCTATCGGATATTCGACTTTGAACGTCTGAAAAATCATTTTTATTTCTGTTTTTGTCTAATTCAGCTAAAGCTACTCCTAATTTATTACTTGTGTCCATTGCTTCTTGAGCTAGCATACTAAGAACATGTTGAAATTCGTCTTTTGAAGCCCTTTTAGAGAGAGGTGATCTGTTTGATGGCGATGAACTTTTGGACTTATCACAAGGTGGCTTAGAAAAACATTTATCATCACTATGAATGAATGAGTCGTCTTTTGCAAAATGATGAGGTGGTGCGTGAGTGTTATTGACAAAGATGTTGACAGTATTGTGGCGTTGCTTTACCTTATTGCGAGGATAGTGGTCTTGTTCGTTGTCGTTATTTTCGAACGTATCTCGAAGTCGCCTCATAACATCACTGTTACTGTGAGTTTTTTGAAGGTTCGATACTTTACTCATATTCAGAGCGTCGTCTATTTCTTTCTGAATCATTGAAAATATATTGGCTGATAAAGATCTTACAGCACGTTTTTTCTTAATATTGGCAGAAGACTCTTTACTGAAAGGAAATTCTGTGTAATTTTGATTGTTATTAGTATAACCATTGAAATCTTCACCATTAAACACGGACGAATGTCTATTATCTTTTCGTAGACTTCTGTATGCAAGGTCATCAGAGACAATATCTGGGGATCTTTTGGGAACAAATCTAGATCTCCCTTTATTTTCAGGTTTCGCATGTAAATAATCACTTTGAGGTGCTGGTGAAACAGGTCCCACTGGAATACCAAACGGAGGTTGTGGGTCCATAGTTTTTAAACGATTATTAGTTTGTTTAATATTTCGATATACGACATCATCATGGACTATATCTGGTTCATTGCGCTCTGAATGCTTGTCATCATCTGAAGCGTAAGGTACATATACTGGTGAAGCTAACATGTAACTTATTTGAGCCTGGGTGTCTTTGTAATTTGGTTTTTCCTTTGAAAAGGAGTTCATTCTGCGGAATGCCATATCATCCTGCAGTTTATCAGGCAAAGTAGATCTTCTTGACAAACGTCTTAAAGGTGTTGCGGGCTGACTTCGAAGTTGTAAATCGTCGTCGTTTCCATTCCAGTCATTAAATTGGTCGTTAAATTTCGGTGTCATTAATTCTCGTCGTTCAGCTCTATCTAATAAATCTTCATCTCCTAAACCTAAGCTATTATAAATAGCCTCCAATTCATTTAGAGCATCGTCGAGATTAGTTGACTTTCGACGTTCTGAGTTCTTTTCGTCGTCAGAAGGTATTTGATGAGTGGTAGAGACAAAAGTATCAGATTTATGGCGAACGTGCGTTTTCGAAGTAGGAGATGTAACTACTTTTGGAGGGTCTACCGTAACTGATCTTTTATATTCAGTCGTTGCCTTCCAAACTTGAGCACCATCTATAGTATCAATAGACTTACTTTGTCTATTCTTATTATCGGAATTTTCAATTTTATCTTGTGTTGTATCCCTAGACAACTTCGAGTGGTCTGGATAACTTTTTTGTAACTGTGCACTACTGGTGCAGTCACTGTTACTTCTAGAATTTGCAAACATGCTTTGTTGCCGTCTATGTCTTTCAGCATCATCCATTTTTCTCCAAAATTCAGATGCATTTCTTGGACGTTTATATACATTTTCCATTACGTTAGAAGAAGCTTGAGAATCGCTTAAATATTGGTTTTCAAAACCGTTTTGACTAGTTTTAATGCTAATTGGCCTTCGAGACCTAGGACTCTGATCAGCGTAATATAAATAATCTTGTCTCATTTGAACTGGTTCTGGTTTTATTAAACTTGCTTGTTCAATTTTTTTCCGCCACGGTGGTGTATTCATGAACATACCATAATGATTAGGTTCGGCTGAAACTGACGCAGGTCTACGTGGCTGTTCGCTCTTGTATCTATAGTTTTGCAAGTATTCATTGTTTTGCATAGCAATGTGATCTTCGGAATTGGATATTGGTCGTCTTAAGCCATTCACTCCGTAACTTGTTGTCCTTTCTTGACTTCGTCTCATTATTCTTTCAAAGTCATTGTTAGGTACACCATGTGTCACGTTTTGGTTATTAGTTATACGATCTGCGACCAATGAATTATTTTCATAATACATCGATAATGGTGTTGCAACTTTTCGATGCATATCTCGAGGAGGTGGAACTGGCGGTGCCTTTTCTTCTTTTTTGACATGTGTAACATTACCCAAAGGAAATTTTACGCACATTATTTTATCTGGACTTTCGTATTGATTAGATATACTCCTTTCCCTGTTACTGTTAGCATAAAGCGATTCTCTGTTAATGTTATTATTCGGGTATTGAATGGAATAATTAATATGTTCACTGTTAACTTTAGCACTAAAGTTAATGGATGATGGATAACTTTGAGTTGAAGGAAATGATGATATAGATTCTGATTTCATAGGTCGCTGAGTTAAATCATTTACATTTAACTGATCAGTTTTAGATTTATTTGATTGTTCTCGTTTACATGTTCCATATCCACTACTTTGGCTTGTAGGAGTTCGTGTTAACATTTCAACTTCGGCCTTCGTATAGCCTTGTTGTAATAGTTCAGCTTCCTTATTAAGTTGGTTTTCTTCATCTCGCGATAGTCTTTTAATGTATCTTTCGTTTCTCGCACTCCTTGACCTTTTGTTTAAAGAGCTGTCGCGTGATCGCATGAGGGACTCATCGCTACGAAAACGAACGATTGACGAGGAATTTGACGATTTCAGTGACTCTTCGTCACTGCTCGATTCGCCTCTCATGCTGTTTCTTAGGGCTTCCACTCGTGCTTTCAATCGCCCCTTTCTTGACTTCCTAGATGGCGTCTCTAAACCAACCCGCCCTAACCGGTTGGATGTATCATCTTTCAGACTAAGTGATTCCTTAGACGCCCCAAATTTCTCTTGAGCTTTATAATTACTTATAAAACCAGCCGATGGATCTGACAATACGCCATCATCGTTAACTTCTCGCGAATTTGGTTTGGCTAAACTTTGGGCTCGCCTTGTATCCCTAATCACGATGTGATCAAAGTTATTGACAGCAGGAGGTTTCTTTTTCTTTTTTGTTTTTCTTTTGGATGGAGACTTGGAGCTGGTTCCATCTTCGCTCTGAGATGATGAACCGCTTTCTTCTTCTTTCTTTTTTCTTCTAAAAAGTTTGCCAATTGACCACTTCTTGTCTTTCTTGGTGCGTTCACCGTCGAGTTCCGGTTGTAGTGGCCTCTCGACATGACGTTGGACGGAAGCGTACTCTTCGTTGTATGGCCGGTACGATGCCGAGGATCCCGTGAGGTCACGATGAGGCACTGGCGGCGAGTTGACAGTCTGAAATTTACAAGTTATAACATAAATATATATCACATTTAAATATCAACGCCATATAAACATTTACTTATATTTACTAAAAGATTCAGTTAATATATACCCAATATATCTTATGATAACAAAGGTTTATGCAGTATAAATGTTTTCAGTGAATATTATTGTAAATAAAAATTAGTAGGTGTTTAGCTGTCTGTTGAGAAGTATTAAAAATAAGACAAACAATCTCGCCTTGCTGTCTCGGATATAGAGGAAGCAAGGACGGCTTCTTGGCAAAAGTTCAAACTCTTGTAATTTAGTTTTTTATCATTTTTATTTGTTTAGAGTTAAGAATTTTAGGAAGTAGTGAGTGAATTCATACTTCATCGCGAGATAAGAGTTCATAAGTTCAAAGACGTTGTAATAATAAAAATTAATTAGGTTTTATCAAATAATATATTACGAGTGCACAAATATTTGTTTCCGTTTGTTGTTCAAAGTACTATTATATTCTATTAGCTATGAATTTATTAAACTAAAGGAATATCATACATATTATCACCATTTTCACAATAATAGAGTAAACTATTTTTTTTTGAAAATGAGTAGCAGTGACCGATGACCTGAAGAAACAGCTTTACACGGTGCAGGATCGGTTGGAGTGGTGCCAACAGGGAAAAGATTTTGTCCAAAAGTGGACCTAAAAAACTGACGGATGTACGGAATCTGTGATTCCAAAATCAATGCCTTTTATGTAAAAATAAAATAAATGGAAAAATGCAACAATCAATTTTTAAACTTTTATTTATATTTGACTCTATTAAATCAACTCTATAAAAATTGAATTCCTTTTTTCTAAACAAAAACGAGTCCACAATTTGGACATTTAAAAGCAGTTTATAAATATACGAACATACGAAACCGAGAGATCTGATGTTTTCTGAGTTAGATAAAGATTAGTGAAATTACCTATTTTGGCACCCCTAAAGATGTAAACTAAATGTCTGTGCCAGTAGCTATTTGCGTTTCGACCTTCAAAATATTTATATCACTTACAGGTAGAAAAGATTTGAAGTAGTCATTCGTGGCTCGTTCCGCCACCCCGATCATGGCAACCATGGTGTCATAAACACTTATTTAAAGATCGTCGCAAACATTCACACACCCACTTGAAACTTTCTGGCACAATTACTGCTTATATCACTATCACAAAAATATACATATATAATGTACTGATATAAATTTTATGCATATAAAGCTCCGTAATGAAAACACTTTCCGCACTTTTTTGTATACTATGACAATTTTAAACGTGGTGACAATTTTCTTTAAATTCTAACTCTAACTTACACAATTAACTCAATTATACCCTAAAATTATATTTAAGCACACAATTCAATACGAATTTATCGAATTTTCAGTCCTTTCCTAAAGGAAACGTGCGCGTGCGCTCCTTCAGACTGTCCGCGCCAACTCTGTGATTATTTCAGCACTGTTATGAATACGCGGATAGGTCCATTTATATCACCAGACGTAACAATGTCGTCGTCGGATCGGACAAACGTCTTTGTTGTAAAGACATGTTTTTGGAATTCCTTAAAGTAACTTATGACGACACATTTAATGCAAATAACAAGAATGAATTTTATTGTGTGGTAACGGCAACCGCATAATCTATATATTCTTTGTTTTATTTCCACTTAAAAGTTACTAAAATTACACAAAAATTTTAAGTTGGTAGAACCGAGTTCGAAGTTGATTCACAAGGCTACGTCCACCTTAGGAAGGACTAAAATCTATTATCTGATGTTGATTACAGAGGTCCAGTGGCCATATCGTCAGGTTGACTGAATGCTCTTTTGCTGCTCCCGTACCTACTATATAAAATTGATGATAAAGTTATGACTGTTCCTAATTAAATTGTATAGAATACAAATGACGCATAATTTATAATTATTCAAATCTATCTATAAGTTTTTTTTATTTGATTATTTATGTATTTCTTTCCCATCTAGTTGAGTAGTCTGAAATAACCCCATCGTGATCGTATGTATGTATAAGAACGACGCGACGTCACGACACGATACGCACGTAGACAGTAGTTGAGTCGAGAGGTATAAATGAGCTAGTTTCTATATTTTTCCGCTATAAACACAGCAGCGCCCCCGTTGCTCCACAAATCTAGTTATTTATAAAGTTAGATCTCGTATTATTTATTTTTTATTCTAATGCAATTCCCGCACCGGAACGCTGGGAATTCACTAGACGGGATAATTTATAGCACTCAATGAGTTCTTTTTTGATTCATTCTATGTTTACTAAAATAAGTTTGTGATTTAAAGCCCTGAAGGATTGCTGTTATTAGTACCGTTTAAATAAATACCTCGGTGACTAACAAACTAAACATTTCAAAGACATGGTAATTAATTGGCGTTTACAATTTATTTTGATCCGTTTTAAGTCTTTGGAAGCATTGAATTCTTATGTCGTTTTAGTGTTTTATTTCATGCGGTTGTTATTTTATTATATGCGGCCGCAATTTGAACAAAACAAAAAAAACACTTAACGCTCTGTTTGTTTGTTTTTATTTTTAATTCTTTGGTTTAAAGTATAAAGTACTAGCTGAGCTCGCGGTTTCACCCGCATTTAAAAAAAACGTAACGTGACACACATATTACCGAAATTTTGTAATAATTATAATGTTTTTTTATATCAAACAGAGCTGGAAGCAAATTATTATATTTGATTATTATATTCAATTCAATTTGATATTTCTGACAACTATATATTTAATAATTTTTCAAATAGACAAAATTACGTTTATTTAGCTGTCATTTCGTTTTATTATTACATGTCAGATACGGTTTTGTACGATTTTTTCACAAAGTTCACTGTCATTTGCGTTATCTTATAACATGACAGATATGGTTTTCAGGGATAAAAAGGGAACGGAATAAAATATATCCTATTCCTGGTTCTAAGCTACCTCTCCATTAATTTTTAGCCAAATCGGTTCAGCCGTTCTATAGTATAAATGTAACGACTTTCTTTTATACATATATATATTTAGATTTGCATGGACAATTCATGTAAGTAAGTGTCACTTTTACAAAGAATACGACAATATTCTTAGTCTAGACTTAGTTAATTGAGCCAATTTTAGTATTTATAAAGTGTATCAAAATGATTTTTATATGTACATAGTTACATCGTTTTATACAATAATTTGGAACTGATCTTCTGATGGAGTCAGTTGAATTGTGGATCTCATCAGTGACTACGGGTAAACCTCTTGATAAAGCGATAAAAGTGTGTTTTTTGTTTCATTGTGCAACTAAAACTTTATATTAATAACTAGACATCAAATAATACAACCATTCGTGTATACGTCAACCGTTTCATTGTATGCGAAGGGTGTGGTAAGGGAGACATACTTTTCCGAAGCATTCCATCTTAGTCGTCAGGGGTAGTAACGCATCTGCGGCTAACCTTAGGTGAAACTTTGATTTTATCTAGGGTTGATTACCGATGTCCATGGACGGCAGTAGCCACTTACCATCAGGTGGGCTGCATGCTCGTTAGCTACTTCCATACTATAAAAAAATACGAAATTGAAATGGAGTTATGGAAAAACTATACTAAGATTAATTTATTCTTGACAGGTTCCCCGACCAAATATAGAACAATAGGATATGAGACGTCCACCTTTAAACGGTTAGAGTAATACACAGTTAGTTACCGGAATTAATCGACAGTTAGCACATTACTAATTACGGTTTCTACGGATGTCTCATGCAAATCAAAGTACAGTAATCTTATCACAGTAAAACAAAATAACTGAACAGATATATTGAGTTCTGCTTCGAATCACTTTCTGAATAGTAAAATAATGTTAAGAATGTTAGATGTGTATGTCAATAATCGCTTTATTACTTTTAAATGTGGTTTAATCATTCAAATCTATAATGAGTGTTCTTAATTATCTCGAAATTAGTACACAAGCGAAGTTAAAATATTTTATAGTAGGTACATAAAATGTGTTTTCGAATTAAGTATATTATCAAAAACAAAAAATAATCGATTGAAATTGAAAACTACTTATACTCTAATTCGATAAATATCGAACTTAGTTTTATTTGGGTTCAATTACTATCAAATTTCGACCTTTGCGACGGGTACCTAGTACATACGGCTATTAAAGTTTGCACTTAAGAATTACACTTCGGTATTAACTGAACGTTTAATCAAAGTTCAACTGTAGACTAAACAACGCGCACATTAAGAGGCTTGCATTAAAATTTCGAAAGAAAATTCACGGGGAAAAGTAGTCTACAAATAACACAAATATATATTAAGGCAATTGGACTAGACACAAAGCTCCATTAAGTTTTTTATAGAACACTAGGTGGGCCCCGCGGAGAAAAAACAAACAAACATACATAGCGTAATGTTATATAGCTTTTCTTAATAAATTGAGTATTCAACACAAAAATATTTTTTTTTATTCGAACCAGGACTTCCTGAGATTAGCGTGTTTAAACAAACAAGCAAACTCTTCAGCTTTATAATATTAAGTATACATACGTAGTTTTTTTTATGGAAAGCCAATATCACACTCATTATAACAAAAACAAGCCATAATTTCGAATTGCAACTGAAATTAAGAGGTATTTAGCGCTCTCTAGACGAGCGAATGAAGTGAAGATTGCTCAAAGGATTCCAAATATATCCCAGATGAGTCAAGTGCACGTTTGAACTGAAACGGTTACCGTTTAATTTCGTATAGTATTTCGTCTTTCTCTTACGAATGGTTTGAACGTTTATTAACTCGCAGTTAAAGTTCAAAATCGATTGATATGCACATCAGTGATATGTAAGTAACATTTCGCAATCATGCGAGAGGTCGCTGATAATAGTTAATCTATTTTTTCGTACAATTAAGGTACATTAATCTTATATTAAGGTTTGCGAAAGTAATTGAAGAAATTGAAGTAGGTTTACTATAAATAGATACAAACAATTGCTTTTTGATGGTTTCGCCTTATTAATAAGCTATTGCGAAAACACACTTTTGACTATTTATTTTTCAACCCTTGCCGGGGTTTGCTGTCACGAAAACCTTTACACATTTTTTGTATCATTAGATCTACATTACACGTATATCAAGAATGCAAGGTTGAGTGTCAAATTTTGATTTAAGACTTTATTTGACTGGAGTATAGGTGATGAGCTGAATAATACATCATGCTAGTAGGTAATATTAAAAGTGCGAAAGTTTGTGAGGGTGTACATAACTATGTGTAACGAGTAATGAGACTAGTAGTTTTTGCACATAGCTAGTTTATAATCTGGATTAATACATGGGATTTTCATTAACGTGGAGAACGTGACCGAAGCCGCGCCGGCGGTAACCTACTAGTTTATTTAGTTATTATTATACTAGTTATTTAGTTATTATTACAATAATCACGAAGAAATATATAAACCTTACAACAGTCGTTCAAAATATAATAAGGTTGGGTTTTATAATAAACAAGCATTGTTTACCTCGTAAACAAGCACGAGCAGGTATTCGGAAACCGAAACCCAAATACCGTGTTATTTGCGTAGAGCTAACCCATTAATCCATACAGTCCTCTTCAGACGTGAACAAATTAAGCTCGTATTCGAACCCGCACTATTTAATTAATCCTGAAAAATGGAGGGCAACTCGGTCGGTGGCTGCTCATTAAAACTGGACGGATTTTGGACCGATATCAGTAGATAAGGGATAATTTGAATGTCGGGATGTAATGTACGGTAAATTACAATCGTACGTTATTAGCTTAGTTATTCGTGAATTTTATTTTATTTTATAGTATTTGGTGTATACGACAACAAGAACTTTAGGTAGAAACGTATTTCTTCCGTTGAATACTTTATTAAATGTTAGCAGGGCTACAAACAAACTATGTCAGCATTTCTATAATTATACTAGCAGACCCGTGCCCACTTCG
>DWLI01000735.1:0-18935 GCA_018249915.1 Cecropterus dorantes dorantes | reverse complement strand
AATCTCAGGAACTACTGGTTGGAATAGAACAATATTGTGTTAAACACAAAATTTTTGAAGAAGGCAATAGGCTATATAACATGATGTTATGTTTGTTTGTTGTTTTTTTCTTATTTAGTAGCGGGTGAAACCGCAGAGCACAATTAGTATTTCATAATATAGGAGTACCATTAAGTTACCGCCTGATAGTTACCATTGTGACACTTAACAAATTTCAATCAACCAATGAAATCAAGTCCTCTCTGAGGACAGCCAAAAATGCGTCGCTACCTCTGACTAATTAATATCGCTTTGTAGGAGAAATAGTATACTTACCATCTTTGATCCAGAACACAGCAACGCTTAATACTGTTAATATTAGGCAGAAGTAGAAGATGAATAATAATGAGATATATTTTTGTATTCATACAAATGAAACTTACTAATGGATCGTGGTTATGTACGCTTGCGTGTGTTCAAGATTTTCATAAGAAAAGCTAATGGGAGGGAGAGATTGAGTGTAGAAGTGTGTTAATGTTATTTATTTTTTTACAAGCTATGAAACGAATAATTACCTATGAAGTTTTTTTCTATTATCTCGCTTGTCGCATCGCATATTGCGTTTTTCGTCGAAAATGTGACAAACCCCTTACCTAGATACCAACGTTTCTCGACTGGACACGGTGATAAAAGTCGAGCTTTCTTGACAAGTCGGAATTTATAGTCGTCGCACCTCTATTTAACTAGCATGGGGACAAAATTTACTGTAAAATGTAAGTCTGTGAAACGGATAAGTCAATCGCTGTTGCAACTTAGTTCTGTATTTCCGTTCTTGACCTTGTAATGTTATATACTCGTATATCGTTCATTTGTATTTTATGTTACTGCAATCCTCATTTATAATTTTGAAAATATTTCCATTTCTTTAATTTTACATATTCTGTAATTATGTGATATATATATGCATTCGGTTTGCATTTTCTAAATTTCATTATAGAATATTTCATACTTTTGGATTTGTCAAAATATGTTTTATGTAAAATTAGTATACTATTCCTTTGTTGTGAGGAGATATCTTTAAAATATCCAGTACGGGACATAAAAAATGAGCTAGTCTAGTCTTATTACTAAAATAACAGAGAAATAAGAGAAAAATAACAGGCTATAAAATATATACGTTGGTCCTACAAAAATATTGTTATTTTACTCAGTCGTCAAACCTATATTATATCTGTCACCAATTAGTCAAGAGACGAAATTTTTATCTTACGAGAAACAAATTTTACATTAAATATTTTTCAGTTAAAATTACCCAACCATAATATGGGTCAACTGTTGAACAAAAATTCCACGAACTGGATTGTAAAACGAATGAATTGTTAACCGTTGATACATTTATTATCACAGCGTTCAAAAACAAGAATCGAATCGGGCTATTCCTAAAAACAGAACTTTTATAGATTCCCATTTATTCCCGTCTTCCTTTGATCGTGTGTGGCCGAGTTTATGTGGTTTCTGAGGAAGTTAACAAGCTATGTAATTATATTTAACCTGGACACTGAAATGTTAATCAATACGGTTTACAATAGACTTCTATGTTTATTATTATACACTCAAATCTTCATAAGTACTTCATTTGAAAGCGTCGTGTAAAATAACCCAGTGTAGACGACAGACGTAATTTAACACAATTTAGCGAAATAGCTTACTACCTGTACTACGAGACACAGATAGCTTCTCATAATCAAATGTAGCCATTGAATCAAACGCCGGACAGACATCCTCAGGACCCAATTAGCCAATATACCATCTGTCATTGACCTAGACCCAGCCGAGCATGCGAGTGCATCTTGATTAAATAATACGGTTACGATGATTGGCTAGATTGATCTGAATGCTCTTTACACTCTGTAGGGCAAATTGAATAAAACCTAGCAACATTTACGATGATTGGACTTGATGTAATTATTTATAGTAAAAGTGTCTTAAGTGTTATTTGATTTTAAGTAAGAGCGATTCTGAGACATGCTGAAATTAAATGTGAACAGTAATTCTCCAATATACGAGTATTTTTATGGTATGGAAGAAGCAAACTAGCATTGAACCCACCTGATGGTAAGTGGCTACTGCCGCCCATGGACATCTGTAATCAATTGTAGGTAAAGTCATTGACTTTCCAAGATTAGCCACATATCCATTGCTACCCCTGAGGACTAATATGGAATACCTCAGAAAAGTATCTCTTCCTTACCACACCATTCAGATAAGAACACAGCAGCGCATAATACTGCTGTTGGCAAAAAAAGGTGAGGCGGTGGTGCTTCTGGAGTCGAACTACAAAGAGTTCTACGACCTTCAGACTAGTATTAGTTCAAAGTAATCACATTGGATTGTTATTTTCACCAATG
The DNA here is from genome assembly GCA_018249915.1 of Cecropterus dorantes dorantes. NCBI lineage: Eukaryota > Metazoa > Arthropoda > Insecta > Lepidoptera > Hesperiidae > Cecropterus > Cecropterus dorantes. The sequence goes on along the minus strand of DWLI01000735.1, from coordinate 16,548 downwards.
ACTTGTGTGTACAATAAGATCGGTCATAGGAAAGCGTTTCAGAGTCAATCGGTGGTGGTATATGAATTTTAAATTACCCGTAAATTCAGTCATTTGATATGTGCATATATGTATAAAGTAGGGTCTACAAAAAAATAACGTATATACTTCTTATTACTTTAAATTAATAAAAATGTAAATGAGTCATTTGAAAAAACACCAATGTTGTAAAAGTAGGCATTCTCAAATATAAAAAGGAATATAATCTAAATAAATATTTAGATTATATTCGTATTTATTTAAAAAATTCTTGTAAGCCAGAAACATTTCTCGCAAAGCTTAGACGAACCGGATAATATTAAAAGTTTATTAAAGTTTATATTAAACAAGGTTTAAATAATAAGAATGAACGCCAAAATACAATTAAAAATATTTTTCAGGCCTTTTAAAAGATAACAGGATACTTCCTCGATTAATGTACTAACTGTAATGACCCTCCTCACCGTTTCCTTTAAACTTACACGACAATGTCCCGAAACAAGTGGAAACATTAAGCGACGTGCCCACTGGCATTCAATTATCAAAATACAAAGGTGACCGCATTCCCACAGATTATATTTTAATATGGATGTTCAATTAAATAAATTATATTTGATCAATTATAGTTGGTCTTAATTCAATTTTTTATGAAAAATAGATATAATGTTTACTTAATAGGAAATAATCACAATTAAGTGAATTCAAAATTATAATAGGATTTTGATTGTATACAGTCAATTTTCCATTTCAGCAAAATTAATAAAAATGAAGAAAACTTTTTGTTCAATGAAGTGAAATAAATTGTAGTAAAATATTTTGGAGTGAAATAATAATTGATTAATATAATCAAATAAATCAAATAAATATTATTTTTACTGATAAATATTATAGATGGGAAAAGAAACCCTATGCTAATACAACACGGTAATAAACTGATGAATGCATTTTAGTTAACAGAAGTAGTAGTACTGACTTTAAATAATTAATCTTTGACCGAACTAAGTGGAATTATTTGTACACGAGACCAAACACAGGAAGCATTTAGCTTTGTTCTAATGTCACGCACCGGTATTAAAGTGTGTATAAAAACAAATGACGGTCGGATCCCGGGTGACGCAATAAGAGAAACAAATTTCCGGTACCGAAAATATCGATCGACTACTTAGCTACTTAACCGACAATGATTAAAGTATTAAGAGCTTTCATATTATATTTTAAAACGTTAAATAATTCCGTTCTATTAACTACGGTAGGATTAAAAGTATTTTTATGATATTCTTCACTGCTAATTGATTAAGAAGTAAAGGTTCAGGTATTAAAATCGAAGGAAATTCGTGAATACTTTCAAATATATTTATATCTAGAGTATATTATTGAGATTCTCTAGAAATCAACATTAAAATTAACATTTAAAGACAAAGTACAGATTCAACAAAAATATTCTTGACAAATGAATATTTCATATTTTATTCCCCTGAAAAAACATTCACTCCTTTAAAGAAAGGCTTTCAATGATTAATGTAAAGGCGCGCTGAAATCTATTGTTTCAGTTAAGAGTCCATACCCAATTTGCATATCAAAGCGTCTCAAGGAATGTCTAATAGAAGTTTTTGCATTCGTAACGAACCGCGGGAATCAATAAGAATTAAATGAAGCGTATTTGAGCCACTCTCAGGCCCACTTTTTCCAACTTACCCGCTCCAAATTTGGCAACTGAATTAATGTTTTTTTCCCTCCGTTTGATTGCTTAATTAGAGTTCTTTACTCGAACCGCGATCTTATTTTACCCTTAGTTCCGCTGCAAAGATGTTGGGAATGCTCATTTTAATATTCCAACCTTATTTATGCAAGCATTTTTAATACAATTTTTGACTACAATTTGTGTCTTTATGTAGAATAGCATAATGCAACAAATTGAAAGTGGTAGAATTCAATGTAGCTTAACTACTTGCACTTCTGCAACTTCTATTAGTAACTCACAAAAACATTAACAGTGCTACTTCATTCAAATTCTTTAATTAATAAAAAATAAAATTTTGTTTTCAATATGTGATTTAGACTTATTCTGCCAAAGTAACTGTTACGAAGTACCGACAACCCATTATTGTCCCATTGCTGAGCACAGGTCTTCTCTCAGATTGAGAGAGTTTCAAGCAGTCCACTACTCTGTCTAAGTGTGAATTGGTAGACTTCACACACCTTTGAGATTTTTTTAAGAACTCTCAGGTGTGAAGGTTTCCTCTCGATGGTTTCCTTTATCGTAAAGCTGTGATGATTAACTTCTAATACGCACATAGTTTTAGAAAAATCAGTGGTGCATGCCTGGGACTCGAACCTCGGACCCTTGATTGAGTGACCAAGTTTCAACCTAACACTGCTCAATTGTTACGTGCCTGTGATTAATTCCAAGCAGGGTCCAATTAGGGTTCTATACAACCCTATAACATCTCTATAGATATTTATCGCTTTGAAACAATTTTATTTGCGTATATTCATTCAATAAAGTTTCGAAGTGATAAACCAATGTTTTCAATCAAAAACACAACTCTTTCCACTTATAACTTGCAGCGAATACGTGTTAAATAACACCGACCTGATAACGTTATCGGCACTAACAAAGCTAACACATAATTGAATACATTGTTGATTTACAATTTATTTTATATGCCATTTAGTATTCTGGAGAGAAAGCTGCGGTTATCGACTGAACAATACCAATTAATCATTTAAACAATTCAGTTTCAATTACGAAGTGGGTCATTTGGCGGAGATGGATTCCGGTTATGACTGTAACAGTTTCAAAATATGCTTTTGGGGCCAACTAAAATTTAATAAACACTGAATAATTTAATTTAGTGTACCACTCGTGCATGGATGATGGCCAATAAAGGCAATTTTATGGGCTTTTTATTATGATGCATAAACGTGAATCACTCATAATGGGTGCGGTATGCGAAAAATCTACGGACGGTGCTCGAAAAATATGAAATTATACATTTAAAAATCGTACATTTTAAACGCAGAGAATAAAAGCAAATAATTTCCTCCTCCATCTCCGCGGCACGCACTTGACCGAATAGCGAGCTTAAAATTTTAAACAACCGACCTCAATATTTTCGGAACACGTTAAAAATGCCATAACACGAATTGTGTTCTTTTGAAACCCTCGTACTCTATAAATTATTACTTTGTTAACCTGCCTTTACGATGCTCTCGAAATAATTACACCGTATAATGCAATATACAATATAATAAAAGCGCATTTTAAAAAGATTTTGACAAAATTTTACCGTCGCATATTTTATTTTTATTTCCATGGACCGCGAATATCGTTTGTATTATTGCAGACTACAGGAATTACTTTATTGTGTACTGAGTATATTTATTATTTTTATTGTATACTAAAAAATACGTTTTAGTATAATTTTGCAAGAAATATTTGTTATTTTATCCTCTATATTATGAATAGTGCATGGATTTAAACTTTAAGTTAAACTTAATGTTGTAAAACTTTATGTGATTCTACTCCAAAACCACTACCTTCACCTCTATTTCTACCTAATTACAACAGTGTAGATGTTTTGTTCTATTTTGATGGGTGTGTAAGGGTGTGGTAAGGGATACATACTCCTCAGAGGTGCTACAACTTAGTCCCAAGGGGTAGCAATGGATTTGTGGCTTGTCACGTAAGAATGTGATTTTATCTGGGGTTAATTTAGATGATGATGGATGATGTCCATGTGCGGTAGTGGCCACTCACCTTCAGGTGGACTACTGGAGCTACTTCAATATTATGGTAAAAAGCTTTCCGATAAGATGAAAAATTAGTAAAATTAATAGTTTACTGTACTTAAAGCAATGCTCAAAGTATGTAAATGTGAAATTATATATGTACACAAATATGTAACTTCAACCCTATATAAGTTAAAGTTTTTCTAACAAGACTCGTAGAAGTAGAAAACTAGGATGCAATCTAGATAAGATTATATAAGATAGATTGATGGTGGTAGAATTCCTTGTGGATCGATTCCGGAAGCTCCACCGCCACACCTATTTCTGCCTGGTAACAGCAGTGTATGCGCTGTTGTGTTCTGGTCTGAAAGGTATGGTAAGGAATACTATTTCGAGGCATTCCATGTTAGTCCTCAGTCAACGCAGCTGTGGCTAGTCTTAGGTAAGTGATGTCTTGAATTTATAAATACTATGATTATAATAATAGTAGGTATAAAAGATCAGTTCGAGATCCGATCCGTTACGGACACGAATTCAAATACAGATACGGATATCCGGCACATCACTACTTTTAATCCAGAACATACCAACGCTACTCGTATATGGTATACTCGTATTAAAAATAACCATAGGAATAATGATTGTACCTCCACAGTCCATTGAGAATCACTTAGGGTCCTAGCACCTCATTATAATTAATATCAATAATCTATTTATCCATTGTTGGGAACACCTTTTGATAGTTGTGAAATGATAAGTAAAGATTTATTTCGTGATATATAAAATAAAGTAAATGAGTGCTTGTTTGAATGATTGAACGAGTACACTCGCGAAGTTGTCTTGTCAAGTACTTGTCACGTAGTGCACTGAATGTTATATGTGGATGAAGTATCCATCCATCATCCATCATCCATACATCCATATACCTCCTAACGTATATAAAAATGATCGTATAAAATATATTTATATTTAATTATACCATACATTACATTTCTAATTCCGCACTGCTTCACATTCAATAGTCCTAAGAAGCGAAGTCCTTAGCCTTTAAAGAGCTGAGTGTTTCCACGTGCATTATTTATCGCGTTACATTATTAACCGCATATCGGCCGTAGATGGCTATCGGTACAATACACGCCGGGGCAGGTTGCACGCGCTTTCCAGTTACACCGAGATATGGATCGTGTTGACTTCTTCTCCATTGTTTGATACGTCACGGCAATCAAATTCTTGTATTAGAGGATTTAACAATAAAATAACAAGTGAGTAAGATATCTATCTAGGTTTCGAATTTTATTTTTAAATCAGCATGTATTGTATATGTATGTTACATATTTAATATATTAACAAAAATATGATATAATAAAAAAAGCATAAATTGAGTGACAGGTTATAATTTAAGTTAATTTAAAACTAAAACATTTTTTTCGCTCAACATTCTATTAATATAAAATATTCTGTCTCTGTGACAAAAGTGTAAAGTCTGTTAAAAAAGTTTTATGCTTATAGATAATTTTATAAGTAGCTATAAAATATGAAATTATTTAAATCAAAGACGCAGTGCACATACCTACTGGGCAAAAATAATACAATGCATTTTTTTCATATATTTTCCGGTATTGTCATAAACCTAAAGCATGTATAAAATGCTATACTATGATTCGCCATCTTATTCCTCGGTCCAAGTAGGATTTTCATGTTATCTGAGGTTGATCGCAGGTTTCCGTGGATAACTGTAGCTACTCACCATCAGGTGGCATGCAGTCAGTTTGCTACCACTGTAATATTAAAAAAATAATCGTTTTAAATTTAGGAATTCTAGAAACAAAATGGAAACAAACTCTAACGAACTTAGCGCGCTCATAACTCTTTTGTGTTAGCAATTATATTTAAAAATATTGATTTCATCTTTAAGTAAAGGTATTGTGTTCCCATAGTAGTTATTCTATACCAAAGTTTATTGCTTTTTATTGTACTAATAGGATTCAAAATAACTTATTGAAATTCGATAAAGTTGACATTTACAAGACTTCTAAACTTTATATCTGATAGGAAAACAAAGGAAGTAAATAATGACTCTCACTAACTCTGTTATCAACCCCAGATTAGACTACAATCTTGCCTGAGGTTAGCCACAGATGCTTTGCTACCTTTAAGGACTTATTTGGGTCGCCTCGGATAAGTATGCCTACCATGTTATACTAGAACGTAGCAATGCTTGACACTTCTATAATTAGGCAGAATTAGATGCAGTGATGATGCATTTGGAACGAAAGCACAAACGGTTCTGCCGTACCGTACACCATATATTAAATGATACCTTACATCTCGGGAAGAATACTGGTATAATTAGCTATATACGAATCACTATGTAGAATAATATTAAAAGTAATATGAATAACAAACCAATCCGAGTACATTCTTTAAGATTTTTTATCGATGTATGGAAGTAGCTAACGGGCATGAATGATGTTGGTAAATGGCTACTGCCGCCAATGGACATCCGTAATCAACCCTAAGTAAGATCAGTCTCACCTAAGTCTCACCTAAGGTTAGCCACAGATGCGTTGTTACCCCTAAGGACTAAGATGGAATGCCTCGGAAAAGTATGTCTACCTTACCACACCCTTCAGACCAGACTATAGCAGCACATAATACTGCTGTTATTAGGCAGAAATAGGTGCGGCGGTGGTGCTTTTGGAGTCGAACCAGAAAGAGTTTTACCACCTACAAAAAAAAATGATAAAATGTTCTAAAAAACTAACGGTTAGGTTATAATACTCTATAGCACTTTTAAATAAGATTAAGCGTAAGTCATTTATATAAGTAAAAGAAAAGCTGAATTACTTTAAGGTTTTTTTCCGCATTTTTTACATACAACATTTGTAAATTGCCCGTTACATATTAAAATGTATAAATTTTGCGATAATATTAATCTAAAATAATATGATTTATTCTAATGTATACCAAATATGCGAACGTCGATTTCAATTTGGTTGTAAAAGCAATGTTACCATAAATATGTAGGTCATCAGAACGGCATAAAGATTTGACTGTATTTAATTCAGATATCCCGTAATGTAGTCACGTAATCCTTCTTCAGTCATCTCTTATTGCTATAGAATTTCTAATAAGACTGTGATTGATTGAAACGAGTGCTCGGAGACTCAATTGATTTTTAAGTAGACCCAAAGTAAGAAAAAGCTTTAATAAATTGAGCAACATTCGATACAAAGAAACAACCGGATGAAATCCTATTTACAGGGGTTTGACAGAAATACGATTGGGGATTTGCCCGATCGGAACGGATATGCTGCCTTTTAATTTATTTAATTAATTGCTTTTAATTTCTTTTGCTTTTATTTATGATGACCTACTCGTATTTTAGCCGAAGTTTTTATTTGTTTTGCGTTGACGGACTTTTATGTTTGGAGACAAGAATTAGTAGCAATAAAAGCTTATTAATGTACTTTGGGTTTCTTCTCGATTATAATTTTCTATAATGATTCTCAAAAGAAAGGAAAATTAATTTAAATTAACATTTGAAATTAATTTTCCTTTGAGATATTTTTTCAATTAGCCGAGGATAAATTATTACACAGTTTATTAATAATATTGGAGAGTCACGGCCTGAGTATTGGGTTCGTTAGACAGCATTTGTGTGTTCTTGATACCCAACACATAGGCTCTTAGAGTGATCTACTCTCATAGTACCCTATGTGAGTACAAAGCTATTAAAGCGTTAATATTATTTTACAAATTGGACATCGGTTCCATTTCATCACGTCATTAATTCTCTGGACATTGGATAAAATAAGTCAGTAAAAAATAAATCGATAGCAATAAAAACAATAGATAAACAAAGAAAGTGCCATAAGTGCATAAATATATATTGAAGCAATCGATATTTAAATGGCTAATAAAAATATGTAAGGCGGACTTCTTAAAGTAATTCAAAAATGTTTAAGGACAGTAAATCAAAGAACGTAACCATATTTCTTAAAAAAACTAATGTTTTCGAAAGTATTACGAGTATGTTTCTGTTTACGTAAGATTTACCATAATAAACATAGGTAATATCTATTCTTTACTCTTTTCAGTCGAAACTTCTTTCGTGTAAGTACTTTGAACACAAACTCGTTAATTCTATATGCTGGTCACCAATACCTGGTGTTCATTTTTGCTAATATTGACCGGATAGCTGTAGGTATGTGAAGCAGGTAAAGCCCAGAATTACCATGAACACGCCTCTAGTTCATTTAGAGCAGGATCGCGTTTGGGGTTCACGCAAGTAAAATAACTGGAAGTGATCGTCCAAAGACACAACGGTGTGAAACAATTTTATTAAAAGCTTTTTGCGAGAATTACTCTGAATTTTACAGGTTTGATTTCCAGATTATATTTATTCACATAAATATAATCTGGAAATTCTCGTAACAACCTTTTATCTATACTAATATTACAAAGCAGTAGAGTATTTTTTGGGCGAGCGGTTGTATTAAATAGTTCATTTATTGAGGATGGCTATATGCTACATAACATCACGTTATGTTTGTTTGTTTTTCTTTTCTTATATAGTAGCGGCTGAAACCGCGTACCACACCTAGTAAGATGTAAAATTGTACAATACACACATAATTATGGATTGTCTAATCCATAATTATATGTGTATTGTACACTACAAAGTTTTATTCTCTTTTCAGTGCATTGAAACAAAAGCTTGGTTTTTAACATTATTTTTAATGTTTTTTTTCTACTATGAGATGCATTTTCTAAATTCATATAATCATGGTTATTTCGCCATAATAAGCGTGAAGAAGAGAAAGTAATTGGGATGTTAATGAAAAAAAAACACACAGTCAAATAAGAACCTTTTTTACCCGACTGCGTCAGGAGGAGGGTAATGTTTTTCGAGCGTATGTATGTATGTTTGTATGTATGACCATTTCTTTTTCACGGGCTACAGCCCAAACGGCTTGTGACCGATTGTGACGTATGACCTATCATTTAAATCGTCTTAGTTCAGAATGTGACATAGGCCAATAATAATTTTAAAAAATGGCGCTTGGAAATAGAGGAAAGAGGGGAGGAGGGACAGCTTTTTTTACTTTTACGACAATGTGGGTATCAAATGAAAGCTATATAGACCCATCTAAAAATATTCATATAAGAATACTTTACTGGACTATTTTGACAAAAACTCATATAAGCATTAAATTAAATATATATCATTATGAACAAAATTACGTTTTAAGCAGTCGGGTTTTAATTTTTTTAACAAGTTTACTAGTTGAAGTAGTTAAAATAGGAGTATTACGGGAGTCATTATAAAATGTATAAGTATTTAATGGTTTAAATTTTATGACAATGCTACATATTTAACAACTCCTAGGGTTTAACTATTCATTTTATATAAATATTATACAATATTTTCAAAGAAAAATCTAATAAACCTAATACAATATATTATTTTATTTACTCTTAGCCCTGATGTTTTTATGAGAGAATAATAACATAGTTTACGTTACGTTAACGTAGGTTACGTTAACGTAAAACAATTGTTTTGACATAATTTTGTTTTAGAGTAGAATAGAGAGTATTAAAACAGAGAAGCACACTACCACAATCTCTTTGAAATAAAAAGCAGAATATCAGTGTTTTAATAGTACAATATAAAAGCGGAAGAATACTCACTTTTGACTTATGATAGTAAAGCTAAGAACATCAAATTTCGACAACTTTATGACGTACCCGACGACTAAGAAAGGATTTTTCATTTTTCCTATAAAACGGTTGAATTTCTGAATTATATTCCATCCGTTCGAAGTTGCACGTAACGGCTAATAAATTATATTAAGAAGTGTAACACTTCCAGAAACTTTACAAAAATGCTATCGTCCGTAAATGTGGTCGCCTCGCCTCGGGACTTGTCTCAACGCCGTAATTACGAATATACACCCTACAACCGCAAATAGATACAAACCGCACACATTCGCATATGTAAATAGAGGGGTTCACGGTCGAATTGCGGAGTGTTTAGGGACATCCCTTGAAAATAAAAAAGGGCTACAAAATTAAATGCACCTGCGAAGATACAAAATGCTGACATCAGACATACCTGAAAAGATTTTATTGAATAATTTATGTTATACTACAATATTGAAAGGTCAAAAATGTTTTTGTTCTCGACTTTAATCTGTTAATCAAATCTTTAAATATCTTCAAAAACTATTTTCAAATTTTTCTGACGTCGACAGATTTGATTTCTTTTTGGTTATTGTAAATTTATATCGTTAATAACAACAATACCAGTACCATCTCCTTATTTAAAAAGCACCTTTTAGTACTTACTTTCTTTACATTTGGCTTACTCAAATGTAAAATAATCCATATATAAGCCAATCGCAACATCAAGTCCTTCTGTAATTCACTTAAAACCATACTTCCGAATAAGCGCATTTAAATGAAGAGTACAAACGAGCCACATTATAATAACGACTTTGAAGAACTTAATCCATTAAGCGCATACTTATCAATACCCTTAACTTGACCTAAGAATGTCCGTGACATACAAACGCTCTTAGCGGGGTATTTAAAAAGCCTTATTCATTATACTTTCAACATTAAGACAGGAACGACTGGCACTGTTTGGCTAACGGTAGCGGAGGCGAGTGGTCGAGGAATCCGTAATCAGTGAACCAATGTATATTGTAGGTGTGCTTCTTCGGGTACTGCAAACGAGCGTTTTTCTGGTTATCATTATGAAAATGGTAAGAAATTGTTACATAATAACGTAATGAAACATGTATATATATGTTTTTTTTTTTATGATTAACAGGTAATCTCTGTTAATCATAAAAAAAACTGCTTATTTGTGATGGAAATCGTAATTTTGATATATATAATAGTGAATGTCGCCTTTATCGCTTGTTTTTTTACTAAATAAGGGACAGTACATGATGTGAAGTTTACTTTAAGTAAATAATTTAATATAGAAGAATTATCATAACCACTAAACCACCATTTATAGCTTATTTTCTTGGAAATACAAAAAACTTGAAAAAAACACCTCATTTAGTTTCTACTAACTTATGGGTTCAACTCAACTCAATTGTGACTAAATTTGGTTTCTTTATTAAATTTTCAATGAATTATGTTATTCTATTGATAAACATTTTAAAATCTTTTATTTTTTTACACTGAAATTTATTTTGTGCTGAAAATATTATTGCGTCAAAATGTTTCGACTAAAAAACCGGCCCGTCTAAACCGTTAAACTCCGTACATTTTAATATTTAACAAGGGACTACAAATCATTTATTCATACTATAGGCACAACAAACAGGCCACAGATTTGTAACTAACCGACGCAAACTAAACAAAATATCCGATGAAGCGAGAATAATTTGTAGAGAGCTTTACCAATGTATAAGAGAGTGGTAGTCTAGCCACATTCAGATAAATATTTGAACCTATTTTATAGCTATTACGTCCAATGATTTAGTCTGAAAATATATTGTAAACACCTATCAAAATCTCGGCTCGTAAATTTGTAATGGAATTGTTTGTTGTTGTTGTTAAATTGTTTACAGTAAACGTATTAGGCAAGGTGACAGTAATAAATTATTAAATAATAAGTGATTTTCAAGAGAAAGTATTATGAAAAACCAGAAATAAAATGCATTTTAAATATATACTAAACGATTAATCACATGAAAATTAAAAAAAATGTACTGTTTTTTTTTAAACTTAAACTTTTCTATGAAATGTTGAGCCGTGACGTCATCAGCGGACATTATGTCACTCGTAAGCATTTTCGTGCTTAAGTCAAAGCAAGTTAAATAACATACAATAATATAATAGAATAACTAAAATAATGCTATTTGGAAATAGTATAAGTGCACCTATAATATACAAGAATATTGCAAAATCTATCAGACATGATGTGGTCATTTATATACAATCGTACAAGTATAAGAAAGTTAAATAAAGTACAGCCTTATGCGTTGATACAATGAATGATAATTCACTCTACTAAAATCCGTCAAGCGTAGCTTAGATATTGCTAATTTCAGCTTCTATCAGAGGAGAAGATTAAAATCTAATATATATGACTATAATTTTTGCATTTTATTAATTGGTATAAAACAATGTTGAATATGCCTGATTGGTTTGGATATAGCCATCGATGTCTTTATATGGCTTAAGTCACCATAGTCCTTTTATTTTACACTCGTCCAGAAATGGATAAGTGGGTGATACTAAATCAAATAGGTTGTCAACCAAATTTTATGCACTTAGAATAAAAAAAAAATACTTCTGTCAATAATAAATATATTATACTTTCAAATCTATTACTTGTTGTCATTATGGTATCTCCCCCATTAGTTGGTAAAAAATATCAATAAATATAATCGTAACAAACATTTGGACAACCCTATCGAGTATAGTCACGTGCGTATTTAATGATCCGAAACGGGAAGCAATAAAACTATTGCTAACAACATTTTGTTATCGTTTATCGATATTTATAATCTTAGGGAGGGGTATAATAGAAATCTATGAAAAAGTCTCAGTACAGAGATTATACACGCACTGTAAATTATTATACGATAGGTGCTCATACATTAGGGTTCTAGAACCTTTTTGCTTGCATTTTATGTTGCAGTTTTTGCAAAATACAAGTATAATATCAAATGTTATGCAATAAACCTCATGTTAAACGGCTACTGCCGCCTATGAACATTTGATAGGATTACATAAACATTAACAACAACAAATTTTATTAGATCAACTACGAATATATTACTAAAGACTAAGTTATAAGAGATAGATATAGGTCTTATAATTTATTTCCAGGTCCACTTCATCGTCCAGGTCAACTTAGAAATCTTGAGCATATCTTAATTTCAGGTAATGCCATATTTTAATTTAAAGAGTGGAAGCCCCACACCTGCAATAGTAGAGTAAAAAAAATCCTTCAAATAGGATAATCTTTTTTTGTTGACAAATATCGCTATTTATTCAGGAAACAAGTCCCTTATCATGGGATAAAAACTTAGAGGCTGGACGACTTTATTCAAAGCTAACGCTACGTCTATGGCTGAACACGCTCCTTAAATGCGAGAGATGCAGATTAGTTGCCAATCCCTGTCCGATGTATTGAAATTTCCCACAAGGCCTTTCACAAGTTATAGTGCCTGCACATTCCCTCCAAAACTTTTTATATTTTCTAAAATTACAATTACAACTATTGCAATATTTTAACACCATATTCGTATAAAAACCATTTTTATTGTTTTCTACATACATCAATGCATGCACACAAGAGTTGTGAAAACACTTCCTATATACTGATCAAAGCTCAAATTTATGGGGGCAAAATCGACCCCAACTAAATAAAAGTACTAAAACAATGGAGCATAGTCGAATAAACTTTAGCCGTTTCTGATTGGTTAGTAATTGAAGAATAGCAGTTTCAACCCCTCTGTACTTGGTATCACGTTACGGTCATGGAGCCTGAGTATCAATTAACCAAAATGGCCGCTGTATGAGCTTACAAACTGACGTCTTCCGTCTCAGTGCATTAACTATTTTAGAAACTTATACCGTCTGGATAAGGTCGGTATTTGACCGTTGTTACATTGGAGCAAGTATTAGGAATATTAGTACTTGCGGTGTTGCTAAGGTTTCATAGTTACCCATCTAAGAGTGCCTGGAAGTTTGCCGAGAAGTGAGATTGTGGGAAAAATAAGAACTTTAATTATTAAAATCAATCTCGAAATAACGAGAGGATCTAATTACTTTGAAATATTATCAAAAGCTATAATTGGCTTCTGATTTAAGTGCTTAATTAAGAAATAATTGTTTAAACTAAAACAAATTAAACAACTGAAATCTGATATCTTCCTTTAGTGAGATCAATTGCCTAACTACAAGTAATTTTGTATTACTTTAATATAGACTAGCTGTTTCACCTGCTGCTATATAACAAAAGACAAACAAACAAACATACATATGATGTTCACAAACACAAGCGTGATGTTCAATAGACTTCCTCAATAAATAGGCTATTCAACACAAAAACATTTTTTCAATTCGAGCCAGTAGCCACTGCCATTAGAGCGCTCAACCAAACTCTTGAACCGACTTCTTAGGTAGTAATAGTATTTTTATACTTATAATCTCAATTGCCTACAATTGGGGTAGACCTAAATCTGGGCGTCCACTATGCCGCTTCAATATTTATAGAAGCAGGGGTGACCAAGCAACCTTTGTTGCATATTTTGAAATCCTCTTTATGGCCTTCAACACGGTTTGGTTAGACACGCTATAAAAATACGCTTTCTACAAATTCGCTTTCTACCCTCATAGCCCCGCACTAAGATTTTCTCCTGCGTCGCGGGTGCCATGGATACACAAAGACGATCACACAGACATCCAGACCCAGAACAGAAATCTTAATTCATCATTCAGATGTCTGTCCGTTGTTATCTTTACATAACATTTTTTAAGTAAGTTGTTTTGGACGGTCCCAAAAAAAATCAGGTGTTAGTGCAACAAACACAAGACAGAAGTTAAACTAATAATAAAATAAACAAAAAATCGATTAAGTTGTCACTGCAACTCATATTCGTACTCATATTCGTTCTTTGATAAACGTAATAAAATATTTAGCGTGATTCAGCTAGGTGTACAGCTCCATCTCGTTGTAGAGTCAACAACTGCTTTTGATCGATTTTTCAAATCACAATGATTCTAAAGTCATACTTCAAAAATCTCCAGCAATGGTTATCCGTCCCGGAAATTTTCTATTCATAAGTTATTGGATATTCAAACGTCACATCTGCATAACAAGGTTCAAAGAATGAAAAAGTATTCTTCTATTATTAAATCTCTGACGTGATCATAGATGGCTCTGTATATGTTGTGATTATTTTATTAGGTTTAAGGTACGTGTTGGTAGCTGTAGTTATGAATATTTCACCTACTCTTTTATTAACCGCAACTCCAATATTGCAGGTACATAGCGAGCCAAATCCCTGTAATCCGCATGCGGTTCCCACCGAGGCTTTGAAGTTCCCGCGTTTTGTTGAACACGTGTAATCCTGAGATTAAGCGCATAACATGACATACATTTTTCAAAAGAGGTCAAACCAAAATCTGTTGGCGTTATTTATGACGAATTTATACGACTTCGTATTAAAATTTATGTGAATTCGGTTGAATAAATCCTTCATTTTCAGCCGGTCATGGTCGTAGTTTCATGGTTGTATAGTAGATTTTCATAATATAATAAATTTAACAAACAAGCATGCCTACCTACATACTACCTGATAGTAATTGGTCACTGCCCCCGATTATCTCAAACCAATCCTGGATAAGATACGAGTCCCATCTGAGGTTGGCCATAGATGCATTGCTACCGTTGAGGACTAAGTTGGAACGCCTGGGATAAGTATGTCTCCCATACAACCCCGCCTTCAGACCAGAACACCGCAGCATTTAACAGTGCTGTTCTGTTAATGGGGAAATAGATGTGCCGGTGCTTCCAGAGTCGAAACAAATGGCTCCAGCACCTTATATATTATTCTGGTACTTAAATTTTTAATTCAAACAAATTTAAGTTACTATAGTAGGTATTCAATAGATATAATATATTTCGCATTCGAATTTTAATATTTTAAGAATGAAAACATTTCTTAAATAAAAATTTAATCTTTTTTCATATTAACCGAAATAAACGATTTTGATTTTTAAAATTTTTTGGACATTTTTAACATCGATAACAAAACAAAAATTCCAGAATGCTGAACGTCAAAAAGCATTCCATTCAAAGCGAACGAACGAGATACTTGTTTGTGCGTGTAGTCAAAAACCATAATTTTCCAAATGGTTCCGTTCCCCCACTACACATTTGCCGTTTGAGTCAGGAAATGTAAATAATCGTGCTGCAACGGTATGGCGTCCTCGGATTCCTCCCCTAGCTTTGTTTAGAGCACTACTTAAAAACTAATCCTGCCTAGTGCTATTAAAACAAAGTGCACTACATGCTCTACTGCGCCGCGATTGGTCGTGGAGCTCCGTGCAACCAGCACGTTGTTTTACAAGCCGGCTAACCCTCCAGATGTCTTTGTGCTTTGTACGTTTATGTGGAAAGCAAACATTTTTAATGAACCCTTATCGCCGCCTTTAGGTTTCACTGTTCAAAGAGATTAAATATATAATAGGGCTAATGTTTGAAGGCTTTGGTTCAATTTTGCGAGCTTAGTTACGAACAATATAATTATCTTACTTATTGACTAGGGGATTTCAGTATTTAATCCTTAAATATAATAAAAAAATGATGTTACGTGTCTCTGTTTATCGCATCTATTTACAAAAAATAGTTGAGAGAATTGACAATATGAAATTATAAAAATTTCAACATTTTTTGACCGTCTGTCTATTGTCTAAAATTTATATGTTTAAAATCTTATACCAAACCAAAAGTGTTGATTGGAATTTAAAAAATTGAAAATTTAAATAAAGTTAATGTCTCGGAACGTTTTCATTAAAAACTATCAACTATATGGTTATATAAAATGTATGGATCTGCTGATAACAGTTTACGGTGACCAAAAGTCTTTCAAAATGATAACTATGTAAAGTAAATTTTATTTCATTTTCTACTTAATTTCAGTACAAGATTAGATTAAACTATTAAGCTTAATTTAACATTCACCGAAACGTAAGTAATACTGAGTAAACAGCTTAAATATTAAAACTTTTTTAACATTTGCAAATGTCATCGTCATC
>DWLI01000734.1:0-18943 GCA_018249915.1 Cecropterus dorantes dorantes | reverse complement strand
ACAAACACCCAGACCCAGAACAGAAATCTAAATTCATCATTCAAATGTCTGTCTGGCCGGGGATCGAACCCGGAACCAATTACACGTCAGACCGGTATGGTGACCGCTCCGCCATGCGGGTCGTCAAATACAGAATATACAGAAATAAAATGCATATTTTATGGGTTCTCTCACACAACAAACGTAATTTTTGCTCGATATTAATACTTAGTTGTACATTCAATTATAATTAACAAATAAAAAAATAAAAAAAAATTAAGGGGGCTCCGGTACAACGAACGTGATTTTTTGCGCTTTTTAAAAATAATTCTTCGTACGCGAGTCCGCCTCGCACTTGGCCGATTTTTTAAACTACGCACGATTTGGTAATAATATGATAATAATATGATTATTCAATTTCTGTGCGATGAGTTACACTGGCCGCGTCTCGGCGGACGTTGCGCCGCGCGTCACTTTTGCGCGGGAAGCGCCGCCATTACCGCAATTGCCCTAAGCAGGATGCTGATGATTTACCTACACCACGTCTACAATGAATCACTCGTCCTCAAGTTTTTGGCACAAGAAAATTAGGAAGGAATTGCAGGTCAACTGTTATTACCTATGTACTCTACACATTGAATATTAATATTATCTACGACCTTAGGTTATAAAGATATTCCTTTGTAACGTTAGGTAAAAACATACGGATTATCTAAAATTAAAAAATCATTTTCTATAATCCGTATGTTTTACCAACCGTAAAAAGAGATTTGATTTGATCTTTCTGCGCTTATTCGTCGTTAACGCATGACTGTCCTATTGCTAAGCAGGGGTGGCTTCTCTGTAAACTCTTTAGTTTAGACCATAGTCCAAAGCACTGGCGAAGAATTTATTCACGTTATGATAACTTTGGGCGTTTTATGAAGTTTTTTCCAACTTAATAGATAATAATACAGTGCTACCAGCGATTTTGACCACCCAGAGGAAATGTTACAATAGCTAAGCTATCACTGCATTCATTCCTGTAATGATCTATTACTTAATTTACGAAACTCAAAAAAATATGTTAATTGAGTTATGTTAGACTTATAATATACCTAATGTTAAATTTAAGACATATTTTTGTGCAAAATGGAAAAACAAGTATGGTTGCACTGAGAAGGTATCACCAACAAATGTATTTCTACCACGAAGTAGTTCTTCTGCTTCGGTATAAGGATTTGGTTGCCGGCTCGTTTTCATATGAAGCAACCATCGCAGTCCTCGGGAGTAGCAACGCATCTGTAATTGACATCAGAACGAACCTGTTCTACGTAAAGTTACTTACGAGGATACGTGGAGGGCAGTCCATTTACCATCAGTTAGACTGCATGATCATTTAAATCTACTCTGGACCGTGGTCACAGCGAAGCTGCTTCGCCGTAACCACGATTCATGTAACTGGGTCAAAATATCAGCAAAAAGAAATTAAAAACCCGCATATCATGAGTACTTACCCGTAACATATCAAAATGTATCATTTCCGCATTAATATTAGTAAAAAGAATAGATGTATAAATGTATGATAATTAAATGTCATATAAAAGTTGAGTTATACTTATTTCTTATAAAATCTAGTAATCAATTAAAATATTTTATACCAAGCAACGGTTTCCACTTTTATCGCTGTGAAGTTAATGAGAATTAACATGCTTTCTAAGACCGCGATCGAAGAACGAGACAACGAAATTTCAATTTGTCATCAATATTGTGTTCGTCACCGGAGAAAAACCTCTTATATGCACGTAACACGCATTAATCACACCTTACTTTGTTATCCCGGATACTTAGGCAACATTACCATACTAGTTAATGACTATCCGTATAACAAACAACTATTAAGGTGTAAGGACAAGCGGAACACAGTTTTACCTACTCTTTCCCTAAGGTTCATTGCTAATCTAATCGGCCGTGAACCTTCAATTAATTGATCCCTATTATGTTCTGGATTGATACCTACTAACATTTTCACGAGACTTTAAAGTTATTCCTCGCATCTACGTATAACCAATCTGAGATCTCATTTGAGGGTGTTTGCAGATGTCAAATAAGGAGCGACATAATTCAAAATTCACTACTGCCACTACCAAGGTCATACGCTTTCTATAATGAGGATTTTCGCCAATGCTAACCACGGCTGACATGTGTGTTGGTGACCGCAATGGGTGACACACAAAATACGCATGATACAGGAAGACACTGCTGTCCATATCCTGGCTGTCCCTTAGTCATCTCTTATGGCATTCAGGGGAAGACAGGATGTGGTGCTACTCAATATTGACACCTCATGGTACATTAATACACCTTACTGTATACTAGCTAATTTCCGCGGCTTCAACCGCTATGGTCAGATTCATCACAGCAACGAATACCCCATGTATTAATCTAGGTCATAAACTCTCTGTGTTCCAAATTGCCGCAAAATCCGTCAAGTAGTTTCTGCTGGAAAGAATAATAATCACACATACACAACTTTTGCATTTATAACATTATTAAGATTGATTCAAATTTAACTTAACTGACGAGACTTTAAACTACAAATTTGCTGTATCTTTCGCCATCCAACCTAACTTCACTAAGTCTATCTTAAATAACTTAAGATTTTTATCGAATAAGAACATACAAAGTTTATAAGATGTAGCTTCTTCTTTTCTCAAAAAGTATGTCATATAAAATATATTTTAGTAATTTATGATTGTTTTACAATATTAAGTACGTGAGCCGCAAACGAGCGGAACTTGGAAAAGCATTGGCCATTCGCCCGTCATGGGGCATTGGAATAAAAAGCGAACAATATGCTTCACAACGTCACAGCCAGTTTTACCGAGTGAGTCGTGAGTGACGTCAGCGCGCCATGTACGGACCCCGTCTCCCACGCCGTGGCCGGCAGCCTCATAGAGATGTAGCTAGCTTGGAGCTTCAAGTCGATAAGCGATTCGATATTCACTTATGTCGGTTACTCGGCTCATCCTACGACTACGAATGATGTGCCCTTACGAGTCTATTATGATTCTGCAAAATGATAATACTTTATGATTTGGTCCATCATTGCAAAGTATATTGCAAGGTATAGCCAAAAACGTAAACAATGGTCGGAGGAAACGAGAAAGGCTAAATAAACTCCTCCTGCTGTTGTGAAAGCTTGTCTCAACATTGCAAATAGTACCTATTAATAATAAATTATGAACATAAATCCAAATCTTTTTACATTTTCATATATTAACCTTTTTGTACTATAATGTTCCTCTCCATCAACGGATTACTTTTTCACTGAAAACCAACGGTCTTCGGTCAAAATGCGATGGTATTAGGACTATTTCACTCCGCTGGCCAAATGCTGAGTAATAAACTTATACAGCATATAGAACAGAGACGAGATGATATTTCTTGTAACTTGGGGATGAACATGGCTACTTCTTTTCAAAATCTTATATGCTTGTCCGTCTAAAATGCTTCCACGAAAAGACCGCTATCCTCTGAGACCAGGCAAGTTGTACTACCTTCTAAATATTCCCTTCTTGAACTCGTGAAGTCGCGAGTCTTTACTAGTTATCTCATACATTGGAAAGAACAGATCCTATGTTAGGTTAGTCCACCTACCTACCAGATGAGTCTATGAATAGTATTCTATATCAACATCACTCACAAAAGCATTGCAATTTTTATGGACTAAGTTAACAATCCTGACACCACCAACAACAATACAATCGATATAAAGGTTCTAGCGAATCAAAACAAAAATATCTACAGTCTTCAAACAGAGAAAGTAATACTGAGTATATACTAAGTATTCACGGATATTTTTTCAACTTTTAAGTAGAGGTAAAGGTTCAAATCGATTACTCGTAAAGTAGCGAGTCGCAGCCATCTCTACGAACCCCCCGCATGGCGTGAGACTCATCTCACTAAATCCACTGTTTGCTCAGTTTTCTAAACGGAATCGCTTTGCTCGTTGATACAGCGTATTACTTTCCAGCTTACGTTGCAGATAGATGGAATAACTTTGTTATTTATGAATTGCCTAATAATACTAGTCACAATCGAGAATTCTAAAGAATGTCTATGTCGATGTATTGAGAATTCTACGTCAACTTCGATAACGTTTTGTAACATTTTCTTTTTAATTATGAAACATAAATAGTCTTACTAATAGATACACATTATAAATGCGAAAGTGTATGAGGATGTATCTTTCTTTGTTATTCTTGCACGCAAAAACGACTGATTGGATTTTGATAAAATTTGGCACTAGGTACATGTGCTTGCTTATGGTCTAGATTTCCTAGTATTCTTTTATCTGTGGTACTTGACCCAAGCGGGCGGAGCCGCGAGAAATAGCTAGTGTATACATCATTGAAAGCTTTTTGAATTAGGAGTATAAAAAAAATAGAAAACCAAACCAACCAAAACTCTACTTAAATGAATTGGACCAATTATCTCAATAGCAAGATAACGTATTATATAAACATATTTGCAAAAACCCTTTACCTTACAATACAGACCACTAACAAAACAACGATTTTAAATTATCATTAAATGTAGAATTTCTCTCTCTTTGTTTTTGCACCGATAAAATTATAAGCATGCATCTGGATTACTTTTAAGAACAGCTTAGTGCAACTTTGTCGCAACCAGTAAGACCAAACAGGGTTACCAACTGCTTAAAAATATTTACCCCTAACATTAAAGTCTAAACTTCCTTAAATAAAGTAATACAAATATTGTGATATTTTTTCAACACAATATAGTTGTAACCTAAATATTGACATATATGATGTTTTGCGCATTTTAACTCTTAAATTCTTCTTGATAAGGTTTTACCCTCATTTTAGGGAGAAATCCTCGGAGTTGGCATTACTGGCTAGCGATAATGTATCGCAGAGTTGTCGGCACTCGGAAAAACGTCCGTGCGTATCCGAGGTACAGTTAGGCGGAACATCTGCCCGGTATCTGACTGCCCTTCTCTGCTAGCGCAATCACATAAGTTAAACTTTATTGTAGTTAGGTAAATCAATACAATGTAGTTACAAGAAAGTTAGTCATTTAATACGAACAGCTAATTTGTATGTTGTTCGTTTATGTTACTTTATGATGGAAGCTAAGCTGGTCTAGATAAGGATTTTCCGTTCTTGAAGTTTGGGAAATATGAAATACTTATTTTAATATACAATATATATTTAATATATTTTCGTAAAATTAGCTCATACCACGCAGCTTTGGGTGAAAACACGATAAAATTGCATCACACAATCACTTCATCGATTTCCACTGGATTTTATGATAAAATAAGTTAATTATTTCTATAGATATAGTTAGATAGACTTTAAAACATATATATTAGCAATTTAGTGGTATTAGAGCAGAAGACGATTGGTATTTACGATTAGCTTTAGTAAGAATTGAGTCAAAGTTAGTGTTTTCCGCAAAACAATAGTTATTGAAATTTGAGTCCATCATTGCAAAGTACATTCATAGCAAAGTACTTCCTTAAATAAAGTAATACAAATATTGTGATATTTTTTCAACACGATATAATTGTAACCTAAATATTGACTTTGCTTACAACGAAAACATAAACGTACAATGTACTCCGCAATGTATGCGCTAAAACGTGATCAATTATCATTTTGACAACTTAACTTGTAAAAAACTCGTACTAAGGGCACAGATCATACGAGTAATTGAAACGACGTTTCATGTAGACGTAAACAATATCGTAATATTAATTCAAAGGTCTTTCCAATGGCACGAGTTAAAAACAATAACATGACCTATCATTGAACGGACAACAATCGGCGACCGTTTCGGTAAACAACGGTAAGCAACGAAGCCATTCCATCTTCAATAGCCGTGTTTACATCTAGGCGCCATTGTGCCGGACCTCATAAACATCGCGACTCTAACAGAAAAATGGTATTGATTTTGTTATAGAAACATTCACTTATTAATGCCTAATGTTGTAAAGGGGGCAGGTTTACCGTGGCGTTCCTACTTAGTCTATAAAAGTCGGTGCACAGCTTCGTTGGCAGACCTTAGGTAAGACGAGAAGTCGTTATTGGGGACGCTTACCTCATCCTATTTACCAGATGGTAGAACCAGCGTAGTTCGACCGGGGAGGTCCCACCGCAACACCTATGTCCAGCGTGAAGCAGGTCTTGCGTTTCGGTGGAAGGGTGTGTTTGCCAGCACACTTATATACGAGGCATCCAACGTCGTCCTCAGGAGTAGCAACGCATCTGTGATGCACTTCAGATAGAACTTGTTCTATATGAAGTTGCTTACGGATATCCATGGACGGCAATCACCACTTACCATCAGGTAGACTGCATCGTTTGCTACTTCAGTCTAATAAAATGAGTAATATGAAACAAATCCAATGAATGTGTGTATGAATGCATTGCGCTCGTCCAAAATAAACATCGGTAACATATTTATGCCCACCACTGGGCAAGTATACATGACATATAAGGTTTGTTCGATTAAAAGATCAACGACCTTCAATCCACGTGTAGGTAGGTACATACGTATGTAATATCAACGATTCCTGCCCGCATTCAAGTCAAAACATCCGTAGAAATTTATGAGCGCCCAGAAGATATGATAATGCCCTTAAACAATTTCTAAGGTGGCTACAGTCACACTGATAAAAATTTGAGGTCAAAAGGTTTTCTAATTAGGTTAGTATACCTAAGTTATTCTAAGTATACGAAAATTTTAAGTACACGTAAAACTATCACGAAAAACACGATTCAAGAAACATAGTTCAATAGCGGTGCGAATGCAAATGTTAAGAACTTTCTTTAAACTCTATTTTTTATAATTAACATAGCTTTTACCTACCTTTGTTATAAAAATAAAAGCTTCCCTAGAGTTACTGGGTTTTTTGAGAGAAAAAAACGCGGTTTCATTTTTAATAATATGGAAATAACATACCAGCATAAATGTCTAGTGGTGTTAAATGGCCACTGCCGCCCATGAACATATTTTTTTAACCCCTGATGAGATCCTACTGAATACTACCAAGTCTACCCTTCAGATAGGAATATCTCCTCTGAATTTACACGCCCATCAGACAATATCACAACAGCACTTAATGCTGGCGTTATTAGGTAGAAATAGCTTTGGCGGCGGTGCTTCCTGAATCTAACAACAAAGAGTTGTACCACCTTTAATAACTATAAATAAATAAAAAGACACGTTAGCGTTCACACACACTAAAACCCGCAAAACTCAAGCCGTCACTTAGACGGTACACAGGCTCATTATTCACCAACACATGCCTGGAACCTAGCTCAGCACCTAATTGGACGGCGGGCCTATCGCCGCCATCTGGTCACGCGATCGCACCTTAGATCTTATCGGCGTTACCTGCAGATCTTCTCCGGGCTTCGATCAATTATACTAATCAGTAATACTTTCGGCAGTTCACTGAAGATTGCCGATGAATCGGTAGTGTTTTTTATGTAAGCTTATGCTTCCTCTATAACTATGAGAAATCTGTTCTATTTGGGATTTGTTTAGTATTCAGTGTTAGTCACTGATACTATACATTTTTTCAAGGCAGTCATCGTCACCAAGGAGCGCCTTACCCTTCTGCCTCTCTTCATTTAACTCTCAAGATCCAAAAAGCATCTTATACATAGGATTTCTAATTCTTGGAGACACAAAGGGAAGCAAAAAATGTAAAACCCACTGCACTATATCTCGACTGTTCAGACCCGGGTCATCGTCAGGCGATCGTCCCTCCCGTCCCTTGCACCTTTTCAGTGAAAATTAAATTAAAACTACATATAAATAACAACCCACATGTAGTCTATTTGCGATCACTACCCATATATATTAGTGAATCCAATCCTTCAAAAGGATTGGAGTCCGACTGAGATTTGCTACAAATAAGAAGTCTAAACCTGAGGACTAAGTTTGAACATATTTAACTTAATTACAGCAGACCTAAAGAACAAAATAGGAAATAGAACAAATTAGCCAAAAAATAAACACTAACAAAACTCTTTACGACAATAATTTCATGTGAATTTTCACGTTTCCGCTTTTCGCGTTCAATGGTATTACTTGCACAAACATTTGCGCCGGGTCCTTCCGTCAGTAAGAATGGTCTTCCCACGACCTCTGGTTATCTCTGATGTCGGTGATTCGCGTGAAACTATTTTCGTTTTGAAATTGTCTCCGCATTACCGTTGTTTGACAATAGCTTGCGAATGAGATGTACTTGTAATATGTAGAATGTTATACTTCTGAGGAACACGTAGTATTTATTATTTATATTACACAATTTATTTATTTTATTCTTTTTTTAAATGAAGCTTCTTAAGAACCTTGATTTCAAACGAAAATGCGTTCCGAAACCAGTTGTCTAAGGTGCAACTAGATGGCGCTGTACCGTTTTCTGAAACACGCTAACGCGATTTTATTTGGTATATGCAAAATAAGATGTCCGAATATGGACTGCTGTGATCACTTAATCGATTTTTTTATTATTATTAAGTTTCACTTCTGACTTGTACCAACACACTTTTTTGTTACTTTGTTAGAAAAAATATTATTTTTATCGCATTGGTGTTGCATCATATGACCGCGATTTGATACGATACTACGACTCACTAACACTAATCTTCCAGACTATAGTTAGGTAATTTCGCTCGCTATCTTGCGTATCACAAGACAGACTAGAGTCAAAGCAAAAATCTACTATTCTTGCTAAACCACTTGTGAACAATAAATAACACAATGTGAAACGTCTCACAGTGACCACGTAGTATTTCATGCTAGTGCTTGTGGTTTGTTTATATTGTTGTAAATTTTTCTTTATATTCACCTAGTAAACACACGATAAGGTCTGTTGTTGGGTTTATCTATGCTAAACTTACTCCACTCTTAGTTTACTAACGAAGTCGCTCATCCACACACACTCATGATACGAAATGAGCTTTTCTCAGTCTTCTACTTTAAAAGACTTGTTTCAAGTAAAATATTTTTTGTGTAAAGTATGTTTTATATAAATGTTCACTTTATTTCTAAATTTGAATATTAAGCAAAATTTTAACCGAGATTAAGACAAAATACGCTGGAGGTATGTCCTGCGTCGAATGCGGAGCGCAGCGCGTCCAACTGTAGGTACTCGTATTAGGGGCCGACGTTTTGCTTCCGAACGTCGCAGGCGGTGCGACCCTTCTGCGCAGCAGTGATGCTCAAAGGCTGCAGCGAAGAGGGCCAGAGAATATGATGCAATTCCTTGCCACTTCGTCGCTAAGGACGACGAAGACCGGCTTTTGATGAAAGTCTCTCTTTCTCAGTTCAATGAGCTTACGGAGACAGATTGAGGGGGAATCTAGCTCCTGTTATAAGAGCTCGAAAAATCGTGTGTACATTCTGCACGCTCAAATCATGAACACACTGAGAGAAACCCCTTTCACTCGGGACATGACTGGCGTTAACACCAGTGCTGGTCGACGTTGCCGGGTCACCAATGTAATGGTAATGCTTTCTGGTGACCCGGCACCGAACGTCTAGAAAAACGCCGCGGAGTTTTATTCGCGGTTAACAGACATATGTTGCTCGGTCATCAAATTATCTCGAATCCAAATCTTTACATCATGATTCTGATGTAAATAATATCTTTACTTCTACCAATACTTGACTATACTGATTTGTGCTATCCTGACATTATAAAGGAGCCATTAAATAAACTTGAGCAACTTCAAAACTTGTGTATACGGTTCATATTTGGTTTATGGAAATAAGACCATGTGTCAGAATATCGCGCTAAACTCAAGTGGCTCCCAATTCACCTTCGACGAAATGCTTACATTCTTTTTCTTCTTTACTGTATACTATTTAATCCGATTTCTCCTCCATACCTCAAGTACCGTTTCCAATTTCTTCACCTAACCCATGACCGATTTCTTCGCTCCTCTGAAAACGTTCCTCTCTTTACTCCTTCCCATTCAACTTCCTTTTATAAGAAATCTTTGACTGTTGTAGCCATACGTCTTCAGAACTCCCTTCCTGTATCTATACGAAATGCACAGTCCTTATACTAATTTAAAAACCTCGGTATATTATCTTCAGCTCTAACTCTGTCTCTATCCCTGTTGTATTTATAAAATCTGTGTAATATATAAGTCCTTGACTTTTGCTCTTTTTTTAACATTAATCTCTTGTAACTCTTTTTTATTCTATGATGTCCTCTTCCTTCTCATATTCCTTTACTTCACTCTGTTTATCTACTCCATAAAGTTACTTATAGCACCTCACCTATTTTCATATGTACCGATTATTTTAACTCCTTACCTAAGGTTGTCTGGAAGAAATCGCTGTTTAGCGATGAGGCCGCCTTTTGTATTGTTTGTAAATTTGTAAGTTTCTTGTTATTTATAGTTATTTTCTGGGTACAATAAGAATATTATTATTATTAAATAAGAAATAAAACTTAATGTACGTGTCATAAATATGGCGCGCTTTTATTACTACATTAACACAAACTATTGTGTTCAAGTTTATGTTGTAAATAAAATAAACGCTATTAAAAGCTAAACTTAAAACATCTACCGACTGTTGCAAAACAAAAAAGTGTATTTTATTTTATATTAATGAGAAATAAAAACTTTATAATTTTCGAACGCAAACTGTCAACTCAATTAAACGTAGCTTTTTAAAAGGCACGGATAATTAAGTATTCAGCCAATCGTGCTTTTGATAGCGTTGATAGGTGCTTCATCAAACAATGACGCGATGAAAGGCAGGTGGCACGTGCGTTCCGAATTTTTTCAGCCCACCCTCCACCAAACTGGTTTAAAACTTGAAAACGACGCTGATGTTGAGTGTCGCGAATAGTATAGACCTGGCACGTATTAGCTCACTATTAAATCTTATTTTATCTGTCTATTTTAGTTAGTTTATTGCTACGTGTTTCTACTATGATTTTATGATAATAGGTACCAGCGATTAGATCGTTCAAAGACACAAATAACAAATTTTTGCACTTTGTAATATTTATATGTGTATTATGTACTTACGTTGAGAAATCCTACATAGACTGACTCACTGGCGGATTTAAAATTTTCATTTTGGGAAAATAGACTTTGTAGGGTTTATTTTTTTAGGACAATTTCGTAATGTTGCCGCGCCAGTAAGATCACAAATTGGCTTATGTAGGTACATTGCTTTGGATTTTGGGTGGCACTTGGATTTCTTTGCATTTAACACCGCTTAAAAGCTGGCCCTATTATGTGTAGCGCTTGTATCACCGCAAACCTTCACAATGAGTTTTACTTTTGGATTATTTTTATTGATGATAGAGCATGCAGCTCACCTACTTGTACTTGTCTACGCCAGATAAGATAAATATTCTAGCTGAAGTCGGTCACAGATACCCCCAAGGCAAAGTTGAAGCGCCTCGGATAAGTATGTCTCCCTAACTACAACCTTAAACTAAAACACAGCAACGCTTAACACTTAGTTATTAAGTAGAAATAAGTGTAGTGCCTATGAAAGTGTGGAGTCGAACCCGAAAGTGTTCCTACCCTACTACCGTCAAAATAATTTACATATAGTATATCGACATGTGGAGCCTAACAACGACATAATGGTACAGTGACTCCACATCTTCTGATACAGACGATCCATACGGCATTTATTAATATCATCAGCAAAGTCCTTCACGAACACAATAAGTTAATCTATGTGGATAGGTTTTTGCGCACACGCCTGCGCACGTGCTGCCATCTGTCGCAGGAAGCGCCACTCAAGTGGGAAACCACTCGCTCGAGCGAGCGGCGGGCTTCGCAGATAAGCGGTACAGTTTGTCCACACTATCCTGTTTGTACAGTTATTGTCTTTTTCTGCCAAATGCCAGTTTCTCTGACAAATGCAGTTACACTGACTATTGGTCTACTACCGCATTTGTCAAAAAAAAAATCGAATTTGCATCGCACGTTTTTCTACACGAATTACAAGTAGGATAGGAACCGTAACTATAATCGGTGACTAAAGCACCGACCGATATCGGTAGCAACTGTTGAGATTTCGTAAAGAATAACTAGCTAAAACATTCTTAATTTTCTGGGGTAGTTAGGTATTGTACCTGCTTTAGTCTACCGAATCTTGTTACTACATGTAGCATCTGCAACGATCTTCCTGTCGCGAAAGCACCACAATATTCGACTCTACCGAAGGCATAGGCGGTGCTCTCGATCACAACCGGCGACGCATATCAACTCCTCTGGTGTTTCAAATATCAACATAGGACAATTATTATTTTCCATCGAATTGTCTGCCGGTACTACCTTTAGATGTCATGCTCTCCTGATACAAATAAAACCGTAAAGAACAACATAATCGGGAACGTACATGACTACCACAATAGTGGGGAACAACCCCAAACGTCACAGGACAGGTGCAGCCCTACCAGATGGACCTGGAGATAGCATGATCACCACCAAATTACACGACTCGGGCACGCACCATTACACATCTAACACGTCCTTAATATCAATCATAAATTCATAAAATTTGAGCAGTATATTAGTAAATGACCAATTTAGGAAAGCTTAACGCAAACACCCCGAGGCACCTACTTATTTGACTAAACAAAATAAGAGTGTATGTGCAATTCCAACAGAGTAGAAGTAAAACTTACGTATAATAAATAATAAGGATATTAAAACGTAAGCTTTTTCAAAAATCGCTTTTGTAATCACTGCAGCCCATATTCGGACATCTTATTAACGGACAGCACATATAACTTAAGCCCGTATAACATCTACGAAGTAAAATCATTACAACGCTATTTCATTGTAGCGCCGACATCTGCTTTCGTAACGCATTTTAGTTTCATCGAGTTTCATATCTAAAGAAGTTTAAAGAAGTCTAAAGAAGTTTCACATCAAAAAGTTGGAAAATACGAACAAGTTTCTTAAGTCATAGTCCGTAGAGATTTAGCTTAGCATCCTTAGTAGGTAAGCTTAAAATGAAATTACATACTTTTCATTTTTTATCAAAATCTTAAGTGCTAAGGTTTCGATTGGTTAACTGTACAAAGAACAGCAATATTGATTAGCTTTTAAAGAAACTAATTTCAATACGATATTTCCTATTGTGAATCGTAAAAGCCAATTTACGCCAATGGATGAGCATTCGTTTCGTTTTGGGATAGTCTAGTCTCTAAGATCACCTTAAACATCGTCATAAATGTCACGATGCTTCCACTCTATCGAAAATAAATAAATTATCTTTTACGAGTTGTTTGGGTGTCTACAAAAAATTGTTTGCAAAATATTTTTACCGAATATGCTAATAATATTTTCATCCTTTTTAAAATAAGGCAGTACTTACTACTACTTAAAGCCAGTGTAGTTCAACTAATGAGGTACCACCGCCATATCTATTTCTAGCGTGAAGCAGTTCGGTGGAGCTGTGTGTTTGCCGGCTTACTATCTTAGTCCTCAGGAGTTGCAACACATTGCCGATCGACTTAAGATATGAAACCTGTTCTATATGAAGTTGGTGACAGATGTCCATGGGTGGCACTCCACTAACCATCAGATAGACTGCATGCTCGTTTGGTACTTAAGCCTTATAAAAAAAGTCATTTTGACTCATAATTATTATAAAAACAAATACAACCTGAGTAACCAATCCAACACAAAATTCAAACAGAGAAATTGGAGGTGGATTAAGTACCTTCAAAAGTAAAGTCGGTCTCTATCGGTTTTTGGGGTCATTCGAACCAAACTAAACAAGTATTTATGCAGTTGACAAAATATTCCTTTACCAAATCCACCTCCGACGAGCTATTAGCACCGGTATCTTCAGGTCATAAAGTGTACAATGGCATTTGCATCGAAACTGCGCCGTATCAAGCCTGTACTAGTAGGAAGATTTCGCGGAGCCACATAATGACAAAGTGGGCCGGTACGTAGGCATGTTAATTGGACGCAATGACCACTGGCCGATGCCATAAAGGAGCCGTGTGGGTAGAGCGACGTTCCGTCTAAAACCACGACCACCGAGAAGATCTCTACCTTTCTATTAAATACCTCTGGAAGACCCTCGGCGTGAACGGTCGCGGGAGGCGGGGGAGGTCCGCGGGCGATGGTGTTTGCGTCGACGCCGGTGGATGTCACCGATTGTCTCGACTCGCCTTGACTTGATGTGTTCATTCACAGTTTTGCCCGCGGGCGTAATAAAATCATTTCGTGAGTTACATTACCGCTAACGGAAGTACTTAGTCCTGCTGGAAGGAATTGCCGGCGTCTAATCTGTCCGTGGATGTCCGCTCTTTGTAATCCGTTTTTATTGTTATGAAACTTGTAACAGTCACTACTCAAATTCATAAATAAGTCTTTGTAAGGCTCGGTCGTGATTATTTGTGTTGAAAAATAGATTTTTTCTTTTGTTAATACCAACTAATTTTTTTATGTACACAAGTGCAACCTACTTGTCTAAACTTTGTACCTATTGAAAATATACTAATTTATCAAGGTAATAATTACTTCTCTAAGCAATGTTGTACCTATAATACATATATTCATCTTTATCTTGGTAAATGAAGTTTTGAACCAAGAGTCCTATTGAGTAGGCACATCTAACAGGTGCTGTTAATAATACCCTGAATAACTACATTTGAAGGTCTCATTTAAATATATACCACCGTACCATACTCTATCAGAAAACAGCACTCTACTGCACTCCCCAATTCGCGGGTACAGGCAATAGATATATTGATAGATAGATAGATATAGATAAAGCTGCTACACGTTTTAACACTAATGTAGAATAAAACGATCTAAGGTAGAACATCAAGCGTTACCATACAATACAACGTACCAAACCAGAATCTATACAAATATAAAAGGTATTATGAAGTAGTTTGTTTGAACGGGCTAATCTCAGGAACTACTGGTACGAATTCAAAAATATCTTTTTGTATCAAATAATCACTTTATTGAGGAAGGCTATAGGCTATATAACATCACGCTATGTTTGTTCTATTTTACCCTACTTATTTATTTGGAGTTACTTAGGCACATTATAGGCTTAGGTACATATATTAGGTGGACGATATTCACCTTGCATCCATGACAAAAAATTAAGCTGCTTCCGCGATTTTATTGACATATTTATATGGTTCATGGCATATAAAGCGTAAAGATACATGGACCGTATTTATATGAACGTTAGTGGATTCTCACTTCTCTATAAACACCCCAAAGCCTGAGGCAATGGAAAATGGATTAATTTTATGATGTATACAGCCAGTAAGCTTATTTTGATTTTCCACCCCTAAATGAGCATCACCACTTGAAAACATAAATTTCTCAATATCTCAGATATGTCTCACGTACTCACCACCGTACCACGTACTCATCAACTACTAATCAACAAGCGTCACGGATATCCTTTATTGGAATTTCCTTAAGTTTGTTTTTCATTACGTTTAACTCAAATAAATACCATTTGAAAACTTCACAAAAGTAGCTTAAAAACGGTTAAGATAAAACTATACCTGATTTTTCGAAATTTATCACCGTTCATTGCATTCGATGATCAAAACTTACCTACGAATGTAATGACGCATATATTTTTTTTTTAAATATGAGTACATATTACTTCCATCTTTTTTTCATAGGTACTTTACAAAACATTATGTCATTATTAACAGAAATATGACGCAGACAACTAAAATAAAAATATATTTTAGAACAGGGTTTAAAGAGAGAAGTTAATACAAGTGATATGGTGGAACACGTTGGAATATGATTCAAGTGTAGGTACTAGGTACCCTTATCATACGCAAGACAAAGAAATCAAATACTGTATATCAAAGAAATGATGCAATAAGATGATATATTTTTATAAAATGATTATACACAAATATTTTATCGTAACCCCGATTAACCAAACAATGCGTAATGTTTCGCAATATTTATCCTGTATGACAAATATATTGCATATGTTACCTATATTATTAAAGTCGCCTCACACGTAGAAACTGCCGTTCTTTGTGAATGATAGATAATGAGCGACGATGAATGAGTAAGGAATTGACACATTTGTAAAAGCGCGTACCGTTGCGTTTCACAAAGGTTTAACGACGCCGTAAACACATTTCCCCAAATCCCTATTCACGACGCGTCGACATCCGCCTAATTCCAACAAAATAAGCGAGCTCCTTTAAGTATTGAACTCCAAAAACGGCTTTTAATCTACTCGGGAGCGGCGTCTATTTCTGTCGGTGTCCATCCATCGGGAGCTCGTGATACGCGGCTATTCCGGGCGGGGCAGGTTTTCGGGGAATGTCAACAAACGAACGGCCACTCATTCAATGAACTCTGTGCATGCGACGCCGGTGGCGGACCGGTCCCGGGTACCTATTCATAAAAATATGCTCCCTGAGCCTCAATGGGCTGCCGTGCCGTTGCGTTGCGTCGCCGCAGCTTTTTCTAGGTCTTTTATACGAGCCGAAGCGACCGTTCCGAACCCCGAGCGGTTGAGGCGCGATAAAAAACCCGATTGTTCCTGATTCGATTTCGTTTTAATTACGAGAGAAAACTTCACCTCTACTTTCGTTCGCGTGCTAACGTTGTACATAAATATTATTAATTTTAATGGACCATTCATCAATTTCACGGCGATCGAACGTTATCTTTGAACTAATTTAAATAACAGGTGTAAACGTATTGCACAAGTTAACGAAAACTGTTTACGTATAGTAGGCGGTGGTGACGTGCCGGCTTGCCCAACCACTCATTAAAATATTTGCACAACTTTGATTCTATTTTATAGCAACTGGTGTATCGACGTATTGGTTCAATTAGCAAAAATTTAGGAATCTTTCGGTCTTTAACTGAAAGCAGGTCAAGATTAAAATGATTAACGAATATATAGTAAACTTG
Source organism: Cecropterus dorantes dorantes (assembly GCA_018249915.1). NCBI lineage: Eukaryota > Metazoa > Arthropoda > Insecta > Lepidoptera > Hesperiidae > Cecropterus > Cecropterus dorantes. Next base: position 2,012 of record DWLI01000734.1, on the reverse strand, counting down.
GTTCGTAATGAGCAACTACTTTACTCTTAAGGAACAAGTTAACTCTTAATAATATAAAACCGTTACATATAGATAGAAAACTTTTTGTTTGCAGTTAGCAAATCAAGACACTTTAGTACGTAAGTCTGATTTTTAATCGCATTAAATTAGGTTCGTGTGTTTGTAAGTGTATTCACTTGCTTAAATGTTATGCAGTAAGTAATTTGAAAGTGTGTTAAAGTAGCAATAAAAATATTTGTATCCGTGGGTAGAAATTAGTGTGAAAACAAATCAAAAACATTTTTAAGGATTTAGTTTCGTATAATTTTCTTTTAACAAATTATCAATAGAAAACTGTATAATTAACAATGTAGCGTCTTAACAGATATTTCAAAATTATTCGCGATGTAGGTAATATTTTACATATACTTTGGAATGTTCATATAAACAATCTCATATGAATCGATACAGGACTCCACACCATCACAACACATAGGCAATTTACGGACTCGGAAGCTGACAAGGCGGAACATTACAAAATACGTCAAACATCAAATTGCCACAGGAATGGTAGAACGGTCTAGAATAAAACGATGCCGGCTTCACAGCTTCCGGCCGAGCTGTCAGCAGCCCAGGAACTAATTTACTATTTTTTTAACCACTCTTCCAGTACGACCTAACAGAAATGTACAGAAAATATACAACAAATACGGACACCTCAACACACAGTTCATTGATACAATCAACATTTTATCGAAATGGCAACAGATAATTTGGAATCTAGATATACACTGATAACCGGGTCACACTGCAAGAGTGGGTTTTATACACCATCCAATGTTTTACGATTTTTACAAGGGAGATTCATAATGAGATTACATAAGGGAATACAATGATACGCGAGGCCGTGCTTAGCAAGGTTTAATGGATGCAACCGTTAATTAGTTATTAGGCGAGTTGGATGCGGTTCATCGTAGTTTTAACTAAATAAAGCAGTCAATAAATAAACGTTCATAAATATCTAATAAATACCTACACGGGCTATATTTACAGAAGCCTTCTCGTTTCGGGCACGTTTTAGCCTTCCAACGAATATAATACAGCTCTATCCCAGCGGGATATCAGGTATAAATTAAAAAATAAAGTAAAGCTGCCGGCTTAACACTCGTATTACAAAATAATACTGACACCAGTAAAATACGCTATCCGCGGGATGGAATGTGCGGGCGGCGCCGGGCGGCGTAGGAACTGCGCCGCTGCTCCGCTGGCACCGGCGAGCAGCGGGAGGCCTGCCCGGCCGCCGGCCCTCTACAGACTTCCTAACAGGGCTCAGCCCTGAACTTCAACGGGACACTTGTGAGCTATACCAACATCAGTGGCTCCTCGAAGTGCCGGGCCAAGAACCCGTATCACTCCTTACATCGGGGCCCACATCCTAAACATTTGCTACATTACAAAACAATAACATGCATTGGAGCCACAGCTCCAACAGAAACATATTACAGCCCGCCCGGGACAGAGTGCACTGGCTCCGTTTACATCAGTTTTCCAATGAGAACTCCAATAAGAATGTTCTGATCTTACACAAAAACATAACGGATTTCAGCCACTCTGTCCCGGGAGGGCAGGCACCCGTATCCAATGATACTTGGCCAATAATATAACATAACAGCCCTACTTGAAGCGAGTAGCATTAGGTACATGGCGGTCACCCATCCGACGAGTCCAATACACTGAACACCAACAAATAATACAGATTACAATCCACGAGAGAACTTCTAGGGACTGGAGATTTCACATGCGCCGCTGCGCCTTCCGACCGTCTCGGATCCGGTATATACAAAAGAAATTCCTTCCAAATAAATTATAAGCTTTGTAAAATAATTATCACATAAATTTTTCTTACATCTCCCGTAGCATCCACATAACTTACAACATAATCTAACTATATGTACACAGATACAGTATGAACAGTGAACAGTCCGTGGCACTAGAGCGCAGGCTGGCCCGGCTGGTGGGGCTGGTGGGGCTGG
>DWLI01000733.1:0-18958 GCA_018249915.1 Cecropterus dorantes dorantes | reverse complement strand
AAGCGTACCATTTTTTTTTGCCCAACGAAGTGGGCACGGGTCTGCTAGTCTTCTATAAACCTTAAACTCGTTTGACCAGTGACTTAGGCTAGATGTGCACTATGCAATATTTTTATGCGACTATTGCATAATCAGTCTCAATGATAGTTGCATTGTTAATATAATTTGTTTTTAATTTCATGAAGAATGTTATTAAGAAAATGAGCAGACAGACATTTAAATAAATAATATTAAATATCCTAGACATAAAATCGGCTTGATAGTACCAAATTTCGAATTACCATACATGTTAAAAATATCAAGTACATGCAATATCGACTTCTTAGGTATGTTTATATTTAAAAATATATTGAACTTAGTATTTTTGAGAAGTAGTAATGTTATAAATAGTGTTTCTCTTGATTTACGTAGACTCAAATTACCCTGAGCGTGCAATACTCGTATGCAATAAAAGCAATTTAAGTCGAGAAAATGTCTTGAAACTGCCGAAGTGAGAATAGAGAACAGACGAACGTTACGCGTTCGTCGTACAATTAAATACGACATTTTAATTTGATTAATATTTTTAAAAGATCTTTATCGAATTTTGTAAGCAAATAATACTCCTCCAGCCATATTCTGTATAGCGTCTAATGTGATCGTCGCCTAAATCTTGTTTTGCTTGCTTTTTCTCGTTATTTCAACTTTTTCAATTAATTGATCTCCAGCAAAATGCCGATAAGCGATTATGAAGTCCATAAGCCCGTAATATGTACGTGTGATTGCATCTGGATCATTTCACAGCAAGATCTTAAGATCCATAGATTAAGCTGTTGACTTTTCAATTACCGATTGCGGATACCGGCATTCTTTGAGTATCGTAAAAAGTGGATCCTAGTTGCGGTAGAAAGTTCTATGTCTATGTTGTTTATCATTGCTTAATCATTGTTTTATATCGTTTAAATATCTTTGGTATAATGTTCAATGTGACAACAGCCTACAAATAATAAAAAACAAGATAGCAATACAATACGACCACATAATGGGTATATTATGGGAAATAAGATTACTTTGTATATATATGATTATGATGTTTCTAAGAAGCGTTGGTACTAGGGTAACATGAGCTCCAAGCATTTCGGTTACAACACTGGCATCCGGTGAATGTATCGACATCGCGTCGTGGGCAGTGAGCGGGAAGTAAATTTGATGAAATATGTAGACAGTCGGTGATACAATTTCCAATAAATAATAATAGGAAGCCGCTTACGATTTATTATCCGCTCAGATTGAATCACTATTGCGAACTCACAAACAAGCAGCGCGATAAATAAATTGTTATTTCGCCTACCATTGATTTGTTCAATCCATAACCCAGCGATGTTTACAATGTGAAATTGACAATGGATGTCATGATATATATCATTGCTTAGCATAATCCGTAACTATTTACTTATGATTGTTTAGAATTCTATCCACTGAGAGAAACTCTGGTTACAATCTATCAAAATGAATCATTAGGCATTATTCGAATCGTTTCAAATAAATAAAATCAAAACATCATATTTAATATCAAAAATAACAGTCTTTTACAAAATGCATATGTTACTAAATTTTTGTTATATGTACCATATAACATTAAAAAAAATATATGCCTGTTTGTATGTCTGTCAGTCTGTCCGTCAGTCTATCTATCAGTCTGTTTATCTGTTTGTTCTGGGTAAGCTCTGACACCACTGATCCGATTTAGACGGGATTTTCACTGATAGACAGCTTAAGTTATAAGGCGTAACTTAGGCTACTGCTATTTTTTTTAAATAATTAGGGTTCCGCACTACAATCGCGCGCACTGAACGTGCAGTCTAAAGCCAGCTGCTATTTGTCCTCTGTAAAAATGCTATATTGTTAAAATTTTTGGAGGTACAATTATAAGTACGTACATACTTACTTGACATCAAGTACTATTTTACCAAACCGCGGGGCACAGCTAGTTTTAATATAAAAAAATCATATTCCTCCACTATTGAAACTATTTAGAAATGCTATTAAACTAAGTAAGTAGACTATTATCACATAACATTATAATTTGTTGCTTTATGGCACTATTAACCCAATTTGTTGACGGTAGCTCATTAACAAACCATTACGCCTAAACTAGGGGAATCAATTAAAAGTTCAATTTGTCTTAGTTGCGCCGTATATGTCTCGGCGGAAATTAAAGCGAAACTTTAACGGAAGTTCGCAGCACCTACAATGTAAGAGTCATGGTACATTTTACTTAACAGCAAGTTCGTTTACTGTTAAGTAATTTATTACAGTCACTAAACTCGGAATAGGAATACTAAAAAAGTATAATATGGGGTGTTTTAGTCTCCAGGGATAGCTTGAAACATCCTAAGATGAATCCTATTTGAAGGCCGTCATTGGTATTTGTAGATTGAAATCGCCACTTAACATCAATTAGACTGCTTGCTTAGTACTTCAATTGTTTATATATAAAACAAACCGTTTACAAAGATTGCGCACTTGAAACATATGTACGTCCTTAGAAACTAAACATTATCAAATCGGCGCAGTCACAATGCACACATTCACTCTTCAGATACACTTATGCATTCGTTATTGACCATTATATTGTACTCGTATTTAGCAATCAAAGCATTTTAAAGAGCTCTTACTTCAAATGTACAACAATCACTTCACCCCGATTCTTCGGCAATTACAAAATCTGCTGCCAAATTTCTGCTCCACGTATGTTACACAATCATAACCTTAGTATATACGAATCAAAGAGCAATTATATAAACGAAGTGCTCTCAAATCAGTTTCGCATTGTTTACGGTTGACCAACCGGTCTCGTTTGGCCATATTTAATCGCTGACACAATATTTTCGACGCTCGACTAACAATGAGAGATAACTAGTTATTCCTGCTCGTTTGTAAAAGTGAAACAATAAAATTACTCAATCGAAGTTCGACTATAGATTTATGTTATGGAAATACTGTAGTAAACGATCAAGTATTACCCTGGGTCTATAAAACAGTATTGAAGTTGAAATTGTTGAGAACCAAACTGATAGGAAGTGTTCGAATCTCAAACCCTCTACTTCTTCGACACATACATACGAGAACATCGTAATAAAACGTACGTCCCCGAGAGTTCTTCATATGTTAGCAAAGATATAGTACCCACCCACACTTTGTCAGTATGGCACAAATTATTATATAGACTTCGTCTTCGTACGAACCACTTTACCACCTAATCCTGTCTTATAACATGAGTCTAATCTTCTTTAAGGCTGATTATAGATTTCCATTTGCAGGAAGACCAGTTGTTGAACAGCAAGCTTGTTTGCTACTTCTATCATATAGAATGATTAGAGCGATAATTTAATTTACATAAATAAAATCCCACGCTCTATTTACCTAATGAATATCTAAGGTACACATAACTTTTTGTGATGGGTGGTCAATACTAGTACTCAGTATTAGCCAGTAATTTCAATCTGTGCAATCAATGCACTTTGCATAATGCTGATTAAATCCATTGCAGCCGAATATGATGTAAATATAGTAATTTCTAAGCAAACCTATTTATTATTTGATATATTTTAAATATTACTTATCATAGGCAAATTAAATAAAGGTCAATTTATGTAATCACTGGAAACTTATGTAGTAAAATGCACAGGTAAAAATCTTTTTAAAAGTTATATTTCAATATCCTGCCTCTATTGTGACATAACCTTATAAGTTCTAGAAACAGCATCATATTTTACTAATGATAAACGAAGTGTCGCATCTTGTTCCATTACCGATACCCATTATGTTCTTACAACCTTCAAACTACCGATTAATCACTAACAAACGAGAAATAGGTGTGTCTACAGAAAGATACAATTGTAAACATTGCAACAACATCACAAAACAATTGGCGTCGGCTGAATCAGTAATAGATCCGAAATTACGTAAGATTGGAGACGGCATACAATCCGTACGACCGTTGTTTCAATTCCGATTGTTCGCTGCAATCGGTAACAAATGCTCTCTGACCCGTCCTTTCATTTGTCAAATAAATGGGACGAACTCATCACGTCTGTTTGTATTGAAAAGATCTGCTTTTGAACCGTAGTTTAAGTAGACGGATTGATATTAGGAGATTAAAGTAATTAACAAGATAATTTTGCGTCTATTAATTTTTGTGATTTTTGTAACCAGTGAAGTTCTACGCGTATTTTACGTGTGTTCTTGCTGTCATGCTCTGGATTGTAAAATGTGGTAACGTGTACTAAGGTGTGGTAATAACAATACAAGTCGTTACTTATGTAGATTCCCCATGCGTTTAAATACAAATGTTTATGAATGGCAAATACCAGGTGGTAGAACCAGTGTAGTTCGACGGGGAAGTACCACCGCCTCACCTATTTCTAGCGTGAAGCAATTCTTGCGTTTCGTTGGAAGCGTGTGGTTGCGGGCACACTTTTACATGAAGCGATCATCTCAGTCCTCGGGAGTAGCAACGCATCTGTATTTGACTTCAAATAGAACTTATGTTCTATATGAAGTTACTTACAGATGTCCATGGGCGGCAGTGATCACTTACCATCAGGTGGACTGCATGCTCGTTTGCTACTTCAATATTATGTATAAAAAATACCTTTTAACATCTAACGTTTGTTAATTAAACATTACAAAAAACATAATGGACTGGTTTGTCGATTATGTTTTTTTGTAATAAAGTACTATAATTATGAGTATCAGATCATCAAAACAGACGCAGTACTATGTAATAAGAAAGTGATCACACGCTCACTGTTATACACATTAGAAAGCGCATCTTATAAACGATTCGCACCAATTTAAAACCGTTAGCGTTTAAAATCTAATCATTACGTCTTTATATAGTCAAAATTAGAACCGGTATAACACTTCATTATCAAGTGTGTAAAGTACTTAGGGCATAAATTCTAACGTGGCCATTTCACGTCATCGCCCAGGGCTCCATAGATAATAAGCTCAAATCAAGCACAATAATTCATGCGGCAGTGTTTAAATTCACGTTTGTACATTAAAACACGCAAGCCATAACGAGCCGATGGCGTCAGTTCTCACGCTAAACGTGTGATCTGCGGTAGCTAAAGAGAAGCTTTAGAAATTATAACATACCAGTACCCAGATTTGGTAAGAAAATTGCTTTTACGTATCTTCCATAAACTTTATTTCTCTCACACGAACATTAAACCTGATTCTATATGATATTACGGGTAATGCGTTGTATTTTTTGTTCATAATTGAACTTTTATCAATTTATTGGTAAGTAAAAAATTGATGAGACAAGTGGGTTTAAGTGTTACTTAAACAATTGAGTCAACAACAAGTCAATCAAAAATAAGTTTAAATAATAACTGATATTTTTAGTTTTTTTATAATATCTTTTGTTGAATGTACGTTAATTAATTTAATTGTAAACATTTACATTAAACATTCCATTATAATTGAACACAACGGTACTTAATTGTGAGATTTGTTCGGCAATTACTATTAGTTATTTCCCATAGCCAACTGTTGTTACGGCGTTTAGAAACGCAATCAATTAGATTGCGTTTCATATTTGCTAATAGCTCGATAGACTTGTTATTCTGTCCACGAAGCTAACAATGCACAGAGTAGATAGCCCCGATATACCGCACCATCGCTTACGCTCCCCGAATGATAACTGTACGGCAAAGCGTAACATGAGATACCATAAATTTTTCCCATACACCATGAGTTCGTTAAATCGCCGCATTATGTTCCATACCTCCGCAACAAGCCTTCCGGCAGTTTGTTTGTGTCCACTTATCAATTTCTCACAAATCGGCGGTCACGACTTCACATGGATAGAATCTAAGTAAACGTGTAATATCACTCAGATTTGGTCTAGAAAAATGGATTGTCGTGCTCGGTGAACCGTTCCGTGCGTCCGTTAGGCCATTCGGTGTACAAGTATAATAAATCGTAGGCGCGATCGCAAATATGCTTACAAATATGTACAGAGCTGATAACTCTGGGCTCTACAACTAAATAAGTCACAATTGAATGCCTTATTTACATGCAACAGAACAAAACTATCGACTGCTCCCATAAATTGACACACTTATCAGTGCGTGCGAAATGTAACGGAACTAATTGCCAACAATGGTATAATGATAGCTTCGTGTAGCAAAGGGCATGGTTGACGATGAACATTATATGTATAGTTTTTCTGTGAATCAAGTAATAAAAGTCTAACACTAATAGATACCTATCATCAAGCTCACGTAGGGATGCATCCAAAGAGAATAACATATGCGTTACTATTTCTCAACTAACTGAGAACGCGTTGAGTTACTCTTTGTATTATACATACATTCTAAACCATAACACCTCATTTCTGACCACAGCTGTTAGACCTCAACCATGAGTGTAACTGAAACCCGACAAAACTATATGCACTTTTGATAAACCGTTTATTCGAGCGTAAACACATATATCGAAGTTACCATGCGAAGCAGCCATTTAGGTGTAAACTTGCACTAAAAACTGGTCTAATGTGGCGTGGATCTAACAATAATAAATCTTTATTTATGGCGCCGGCCTGAAATCGCGACATCCCTCGCGAAACTTACCAGCCCGTCATTACTTACATATTTATTGCGTTAGCTTGTTCCGTAAATGCTGCCTGCGAAACATCGTCGTGTCGTTTATGTTAATTTATTCGCATTTCAACGAGACGCCTGTAAAATGCCATTATGCATTATCGTGTCTTATTTTTATATTTTATGTAGGTACTGTCGCGGTCGTGAATAATGTCTTTCTTTTGCCTGCATTGTGAGCGTAGATTCTTGCACTTTTTGCAATGACAACTTTGATAGAGTTCGTACTGTTATCGGAGTAATGCATAAATATAAGGGATTAAGAAAATCCTTCGATTAATCACTTTCATATATATAATACATATTATCCCACTGCCCTTAAATAGTCAATACATGATAATAAGATATCGACGATGAACTTCAAAAATCATTGCACACACAATCACAAATAGTAAAAACACACTTTATAGATAATAGATAAGAAGAGTGCTATGGCCGTTCACTTAATCCAAAGCTAAAAGGAAACGTCTCATGTAAACGTCTCATACGTAACCATCAGACCAGAACCCCAAATACCAAAAAAAAAATGTGTAAGTTTGTCTTATCAGTTGTTCCACAGATAGTTTTGCAACTTTCCGTGTTTTCATTATCCGCCTGGAGTCTTTCGTGTCTGAAGCATTTTATTCCCACATGTTAACATGACGCGTGCCCAAATTGCTTTATTATGTAAAAAATATTAAACGCGCGTAACATAATGTTGTAACCTGAATACAAACGACGAACTCACTTATAAATTGGACCGAAGCATCTGAATGTCCAGACTAAAGGAGATCTGCCTTACTCATCTGATTATAATCTGTAACGGTCAAGAATATGAAATATATGTTCACTGTATTAAAACATAAAAGTTTTAGAACGTATTTGGAGACAAACAACAAAAGCATAACTATAATAGGATACTTTTGATGGTTATATTTTTCTCATTACTTTATACGGAAATAAATACATTTATTGATTTTTTTTTATAGTATAGAAGTAGCAAACGAGCATTCAGTCCACCTGATCATAAGTGGCTACTGCCGCCCATGGGTATCTGTAATCAACCCTAGGTAAGATCAAAGTCTCACCTACGGTTAGCTACAGATACATTCTACCCCTGAGGGCTAAGATTGAATGCCTCGGAAAATTATGTCTCCCTTACCATACCCTTTAGACCAGAACACAGCAGTGCATAACACTGCTGTTATTATCCAGAAATAGGTGTGGCGGTAGTGCCTCGGAGTAGAACCATAAAAAGTTCCACTTTCAATAAAAAAGATTTTTTTACTTTTTTATTTATGCATATAATATGATATTTCACGATATTTCATACTAGTACTAAAACTAGAGACATTCAAATAACTTTTCCTCGAACACCATATGTACCTATAACTCAAATATGTTAAACGCATTTGTAAGCGATTCATAATTAAGTTGTGAGCTGTAAGTAACACCGGTAATAACATACCCGTATCTAAGTCTGGAGAAAGTTTAAATTAGATACTATGCAACACTCTTGAAATATGTTTATACTTTTTTACGCAGAAATACTATCTAATCTGCCACGGTTCGTTCTTAGAACATTTAACGTCTAAGAATATCTATCAGGATAAAAGTTTACATAAAAACACGCTTTCTACACTCATAGTCCCGTACTAGGATTTTCTCCTGTGTTGCGGGTGCCATGGACACACGAATAAACAACACCCAGACCCAGAACAGATATTTAAATTCATTATTCAGATAACTGTCTAGCCGGGAATCGAACCCGGAACCCACTGCGCGTCAGACCGGTATGGTGACCGCTCCGCCACGCGGGTCGTCACATAAACAAATCTTAAACAGTAACTTTAATAGTACATAAATAAATATTGTACAATTAATATGTAATTTTATTATTTATTTTACCACCGTGTGTAAACAGTTCATCTTAAAGAATAGTAACTTAAACGGATTTACTTAAACTAAAACGAAATTTACTACCAGCTGTTTCAACTAATCAAATTGAAGGTGGTAGAATTATCTATAATCTGACTGGTGTCACTACGCCCCGATGTCGTGTTCCATTCTGAAGGGCGTGGTAAAACCTATTAATTAAGTTACGCTAACTTCGTCCTCAGAAATAACAACGCATTTATAATGGACTTCTGATAGAACTCTTGTCTTGTTTAGCTACTACCTGCCAGTTAACACTTTGGCTACATGTTCCTATCCTGCTGCTCGTCTCTTGAATTAAATTCCACGTGAAGACAAAAAATCATCACTCTTTATCTTGTCACCTAAATGTGTTCGGTTAATGTGCTATTCAGTTCATTCTAGCCAACTGAACACCTTAAATGCTGAACACATTAGAGACAAGCATAGATATTCAGGTGGATAGAATATACTCGTATAGCTAGAGACAGCTAGAATAGCATTTTCACCTAACTGAATTAACACACGTAGGGAATAAATAATTTAATTATATTATCTTACAATTAATTGGACAAATTTATTTTTGTTTAAATCACTCCAGGTTTGATTCCAGGTTAAAGTACATCTTAATGCCAGTGATAACTTATTGATTATGTTACGGTTTATGTTGGAAAATCAATCAAAGAATTTGATAAAATATAAACCAAATTTATTAATAACAAGCGTGACTTAATTTTATTTGTTACAAAATCTAACAGTTAAATTCTGTGAATAAACAGAAAAGTAATGCAGCTGGCTTACAACCGTAACCGTAACTAGTTATTACTAAAGATAATGTTAACAGGGCGCATTAGTTAAAACCAAATCTTTCATCTCGAAACCAGTCGCAGTGGGTAATTCAGCATACGAGAAGTAATTTAACAGGTGTTTATCTGCGACGCTAACGGATTAAATGATTTCCTTGAAGACCTTCTTGAAAATATTACGCGTGTTAGATGGAATTTCTGAGTAAATTGAGTAATTTGTCGACACGTTTTAAGCATTTAAGGTCGTCTTTGATGGCACACATTATCTCACTACAGAAATAATGTAATAATAATTCAAATTGACATAAAATATGAGAAAAAAAAAACATTTTAATTAAACAGGCCATTTTCTTGCGGCCCAGTTCAATATTACTGTAATTTAAATTATATTTTTTAATTTATTAATTATTGTTTTTAAATTAAGAGATACAAGTAAGTTTCAACAAAAATAAGAAACGATTGAATGACAATTAAGAACAGTTAATTTACCTACTCGTAATTTTTTTTTGGAAATGTAATCGTACATGTTACGTACGCCCCACCTGACATTTTTCTAGAACATAAAAATGAAAATAATTTAATTTATACTAAGGCACTAATGTACACCAAACCACCAAATAAATTTTGATTAATGATACAGTGTAAATGATAATAATGATTATGATAAAGAATACAGTGACTTGTGTTAATCTATACTATAATGTGCCTTTCTGTAACATATATTTATTAAAAAAGAAATAAGATTGAACCAGCAGGTGAACATACACCTTCACCAGGTGGTAAGTGATCATAGATGTTTATGAAAATGAATGAATACGTGTATATGATCACAGACGCATTGCCACTTTTCAGAATTGAGAAGGTTGTCTCATACGTAATTTATAAGAATAACAGCAGCTTAATTGCATCTACTTATTAAATGCACTATAAGACTACAAATATGAGTGCTTTGAAAAACAAACAAGGAATTCACGAACAATAATTATTCCAGTAGAAGCAAACGTAGCAACTGATTAAAATGCATAAATATGCAAATTGCCCGCCGCAGAGACAGTATTCATAGGCCTTTATGATTCTATTACTGGTAAAATAACCATATTGTTTATTCTACTGATATCACTTAGTTCTTGACAGTATGATTTATCAAATACTGGAAATGGGACAATTTATTAATTTAATTTTTACCTCATTGCGACAGAACGATGTTCTAGTTTGTATTTGTATTTGTACGTTAATATCTTTGGCACAGGTTAGCGCTAATCGGCTTGATGGATATCACACAAGGTGTCGTTGGATTTATTTTAGTGTGTAGAATGATTATTTTTATTTTTTTTTATTAAAAAAAGCATCACTTATAAATTTCTTCAGCGCCGCATATGCGACTAAATTTGTTCTAGAGTTTGTCGTTTTTGAAGACATGTGATTTTGATCTATTGCTACCTCTAAGGATTTAATTATAATTCCATGTGTGTTGCTCAGAAGCGATATTCGTATTGCCGGAGGCGAGCTCTTTAAGTTTCAAAAATTGTAGGTGTGTAAAATTTTATACTGTGTTTTCCTCTTATATGTAAGATATCAAAGGTGAAACAAACAAATAGCAATTTCCAAATATGTGTGAAAGCATATATTTTTCGTTTCTTACTTATAAAGTCTCTATTGTATTTTAAATTTGAAAACATGTACCAAACTCCCACGGTATTACACAACCATGTTTGTTTGACACAATTCTTCTTGTATTTGCACACATAAATGCCTTTCTATAACATTTCACAAGCATTGTGAATACGTTCAGTACGTGTATTAGTTGGGTGTTCGCGTAAATACCTACGTAGAGTAATTTCGTTCCCTACTAATTAGCGAGTGACCCTGTTAATGGTTTCCCAAGACACACGTAACTTAGACGTGTTCGTTATCGGTTGTATTTGTAAACTGTTACGAAACCGATATTCAGTTCCCATATCGATATGGAAATCGTCATCTTAAATCAATAAGAGAATCACAACTTCTTGTATCGATGGCGAGTCATAATTTCGGTTTTAAATTAACAAAAAACAAATTTAATATAAGAATAAGTACGAGAAGTGCGCTTTGATTATTTCGTAATACACGTTTGTTTCTTTATAACTGTTACCGATGTCTAGTCAATAAAAAACGGTTTCCATAAACTATATTCACAACGGTATCAGTATCGGAACCATAACGTAAACAAAGCGGACGGTCTCAGTCGGGCTCGCTCACCCATTGAAGAGCCAATAAAGCATAATTAATAGCTGTGAAGTTTGGAGTTCGCAACACGTTACGTCAGCCACGGTTCGCCGGGAACAATACTGCCCACCGTCATTAGCCATCGGCGGTTAAATGATTAGCTCCTGACGTAAATCGGTCAGAGCATGCCTTGTTAGTACAGATGAACAATGGGTATGTCGCAGGTTGAACGATCGCAGCGAAGATTGGGCAACCGAACTGAGGCTATGAAAACAGTCACGGCACGACCGCTCCAAATTTAATATTAATACCTTATCGAGCCGACCCACTAAACTAAACTCTTCGGCTTAACGATTTAACCTAAGTGAGTGTTTCATGTATAAATTAGTTCACCTATTAAGCGTTTTCACGTAAGTTTCAGTTTTGTTTTAAACAAAGTTGCAAACGTACAATTTTTCATATATGTAGTAAGTTCGAAAGTTATAGAACCTTTTATGGTTAACCCCGAAGGAACCACCAATTTCTGTTTTATAATGGAGGAATCAAACACTGCTGAGCTCTTTTTTAACGATAGTAGGAAGGAATTCATACTTATCGAAATTTGTCCTTACCACTATAGCAACGCATTTGTGGCCGACCTCATCCAGGACTAGAATCATATCTGGGGTCGATTATCCAGATATCGGCGACAATGACCATTTACCACCAGGAGAACTCAATGCCCATTTGGTACACGTACATATTAAAAATGAAGCCAGATCAGATTCCATGGACATCTATCTAAGGTCAACCATAGATGCTTTACTATTCCTGATGACATAGCCATCGCTCGTAAAGTGTTTTCCTTTACCATATTTTTCATATAAGCATTTTACGTTCCTATTATCATTAATATAAGCAGACTAATCCTGACTGCTTTGCTGCTGCCCAAGTTGCGCAAGGAGTCGAATCACTAGGGTTTTTACACCTCAAATTCTGTGTTTATTCTTCTTTGTTATTCCGAAAGCCATAAATTTGAGTTAACTTATTAGAATAAAAGGGTTCAGTTCTTAAAGCTTAATGCGGTTGAAGGTAAAAGGGGGAAAATATTATTCATAATCTGATTGTGAACGTTTAGCGGGTTTGCCGAGGTCGGCGGTTAAGCTTCTTAGGCGCCACTTGACCGCAATTATGTGAACACGTGGGTTACAGTAGCAATATGTGCGTCATACTCATGCTCTCTGTTTAGACGTACGGCTTCCTTTATGCCGGTTGCACACTGTTTATGATTGCCGACCCGCTTGGCGGAGCGGTCACCATACCGGTCTGACGCGCAGTGTGTTCCGGGTTCGATTCCCGGCCAAACAGACATCCGAATGATGAATTTAGAATTCTGTTCTGGGTCCGGGTGTTTGTATATTCGTCTTTGTGTGTCCATGACAACCGCGACACAGGAGAAAATCCTAGTGCAGGGCTACGATTGTACGAAAGCGTGTGTTTAAAGCGTGTTATTTATAATTATACTTCTATTGTATCTCATAGTTGCATCGTAGCGAGCTAGTTTCAAATGAATATGACACGTTAAGCTGCTTAATCAGGATTTACTTTATAGGAAACAATATTATTTGAAGGTGGTAAAACTCTTTGTGGTTCGACTCCGGAAGTACCACTGCCACACCTATTCCTGCCTTATAACAAGAGTATTATGCGCTGTTGTGTTCTGGTCTGAAGGGTGTGGTAAGGAAGACATACTTTTCCGATTTCATTTTAGTTTAGCATTCCATTTTAGTCCTCAGGGATAACAACGCATCTGTGGGTAACTTAGAAGAAACTTTGATCTGATCTAAGGTTAACTAGAAATGTCCATGGGCGTCAGTAGACACCTACCATCAGGTGGACTGCATGCTCGTTTGCTACTTCCATACTATAAAAAATAACGTGACTTGTCTAATTTTATTCGTCTCAGAAAAATAATTCCATGGATATCTTCCTGTCCGGAATATGCACCCGGGACCCACTGTGTGTCTAACCGATGTGATGATTGCTGTTCCATGCGAGTCGACACCGATAGGTATATTTCGAATAATTGATTTATTTTATAGGAACAAAACCAAGAAGGTTGACACAAAAGGTGCGAGAAATAATTCTTAACCCTTTTATAGCTGATGGAACTATAACCATATACATATTTTATCAGTCCAATTTAAATAATTTGATACAATTGTTAGCATTCCTCAAATATCTATAAACTCATTACGAGACGCGATTGTTGTCCAGAAATGCATATCGTACACGTAAGGCTATCAACCGAACAAAGCTATGGAATCCAGCTCACCCTATGGAAGCCTTTGAGGTAATTATAACGATTTCTTGAAGGTGAAACCTTTTGTGGTGAGATCCTCTTAATACTATTAACCGATGGATTGGATTCTTGAGGTTAGAGACACATAAGTGCGATTTTTTAGTAAGTTGGAAGCCCCACACGCTAGCCACAACGTATCCTGAAATCTTAATAATATTATATAGAATAATTTATATTCCTTAACTTTATAATAATATATAGAATAATTTATATTCCTTAACTGAAGATCCGAACAAGCAGTAGGAAAAAAAGATTGATTTATTTACGGTTACTTATTTCATAAATATTTACTTGCCGCATTTATCGTTTACGTGAATTTAGTTAAAAGGATTTAGCTTTCAAAGGAATAATCTCATACAACATTTATCAATTCTCGTCTTTCCTTATCAAATATTTGCCCATACGTTACGAAGATATTGGCAATCTGCAGATGATATCTCGCAATATAAAATGAAAAAGGAACACGGCGACCGATGTAAGTCAACCGTGTGAAAATAAGAGAAATAGTGACAGATTTGTACAATACAAAGGCTGGGAAGATAGCAGCCGTGCCATCCGTCCGCTAAGCTGATTTACTGAGGTCCAACGAAGCCCCTGCTTACAATAAAAGATATCTCGGTGCACAGGATTAAAATAATTCAGACTTCAACTGCAAACGTGCGCTCTGTGAGGGCACCAGTGATTAAATATAACCCAGTGGAGATTTATAAGTGTTTATTTCTGGCATAGAACCGCAGTAAGGCCCTCGCCGCCCAGCGATGCCTTTGTGCACCGCTCTTAATAAAACGTTGTTTGTCGTAAGTGAATGTATTGTTACATGGATGTGAATGTAGCCAGTGAAAAATTTATTGTACCCGCTCGCACGGAATAATTGAACAGTTGCCGTAAATATGAAACGGATAATAGTGCTCGCTCCGATAAAATGGAGAATTGCGCGGGCTAACGTTATAAATTAAAATGGAATGAAATTGGTATCTGCGACTAATGCAACTAGTAGTTGTTAATCATATTTGGCTATAACACGGCACGGTAGTTGTTTCTATCTAAATTATTCGGTCTCGAATGTTCGGCTTTATCTGGACAATTGCTTTATTCATATCACCAGAAACAAGCAGGGTATAAAAGTAAATGGTAGCCGCATAATTTGTCAGTGAATACAAAGAGTTCGATCTGTGGCAACGGCTGTACGGCCATAAATCATAGGTGCAGTTGTGTTGCGGCAGGCGGACACACGACAGATATTACGAAACGACAAGTTTGCTACAAAGCTCAGAACAAGGCTATGCCCGCCTGAGTGGCAGGCCCTAATTAACTGTCAAGTTATTCGACATTATTGCCATTCGATCACAATCCTGTCTAATTTAAATTTTAAGACGGCATTGAGTACCAAATAACATAAGCATCCTGTAGTCATGGACCCATGCCGCAAGGAGAAGTCCTGACGCTAATGTCTCGCTGTAACTCAAGACAAGGCAAATTTAAATCAACGGACACTGGAATACTGTCAAGGCAAATGTATCATTACTTGCGTTGATGTTTGCACATGGCATCTGCAAAAAGCGAATACTGCAACAGAGATGCCAGAGAAGATTATTCTCATTTAAATTCTCATTTAAAAAATTGGAAATTTTGCGAACCAACTAAAGTAAAAAATAACTCTCGCGAACCGTTGTCAGGGGTGCGAAAAAAATGATCAAAGTGTTTAATAAAGATAATAATGTGTCTGGAATTATAATAATGTATTCAACAAGATTTCCTAATCGCACCAGCGATATATATTTTATTAAGAACTACAAAATCCTCAATAATTTTCGTTTCTCTTATTAATACTGCTTACGTACTGCTGGCATATTCTTACACCCGTATCACTACTACGAAGGCATCGTTACGGGTGTTTAGTTTAAACCGTCAGCAGATAGACTGCTTGGCTTCAAGATGGGCAAGCGATCGGATCGTTCGCACGCATATTACCTGGCAGTGGCCGGGGGCGAAGCACCGACCTAACAGTACAACGGGCTGCGTGATTAGACGCCACACGATAGCGCCCATTGTCGGTACACGATCGGGTCTTGTACGTCTTGAAATTGCGGAAATGGATACGGCTCGCACCCACTTCGCTTGTGGGACGTTTCAATTGCACTCAGAGGCGAGCCTCGCAAATATTTATGCTCAAATAGAATTGTCCTGGGACCGTGTGTAATTATCTATCTATACAATAGGGCTTCATGTCTGTGAGCGTCGCGCATTTTGAATAGACCGCAAGACAGCCTATTAAAATCTTACAGTAGCGCGTAGTAATAAGGCGGAGGAACACTACTGGAAAACAACTTGGTATATAAAAGATTATTAAACTAATAGCATACGAAGGTTAAACTGTCACATACTTCCCCGAAATTTATAACGATCCCATTAGTGTCATTTGGAACTTAAAATTGTGGCCGATAGTCGTAAAACTGTGTCGTGAGAGAGCATTAGTAAGCTTCGAAGTGTCCTTGTTTACGAGCCGCCTAATGAGAAATACCATCGTTGGGCACCGGCGCGTGACTAACAAATGCTACGTCCTCTTAACTCAACATGACCACAGATACGAAATAGTACGGGAAGCAATTTAGCTCAAGCGTTATTGGAAAACCAGATTGTTTACTCCCACCTAATCACTATCTACGTGATTCAACTAGCTGTCTTTAAATGGTTTTTATTTTGAGACTGTCTAACGTTTCGTAAGTCTACAAGTGGGCACTCAGTTAATGCTCGAAGGAATAATCTGAGACGGTTGAGAGTTTCAATGTTGAATTTTATCTCGAAGGCTCCATGACAAGCGAAATTCCTCAAGATTTCTTAACATAGACAATGATGTTTAATTTCGTCTTTTCCTGGTCTTTGTTTAAAATACTTTTTTGTTTTTATCATGGGATTCAGTTACATTCAAAGTAAAGTCCATTATTATCTATCATGATAAACATTAATTTAAGTTTTTTTATCAACTCTATTTACCATAATTGACTGTTGATCTGAATAATAATAAATAACAATTTATCTGAAAGGTTAATCAAAACAGATATCTATTTTGAGACTAAAATATTTACACTGCAGCGCAATCAACAAAAACTCCCACACCCTACTGAACAATCAATCTTCCGAACTCTCAAAGAAGCCTCAATCAAAACAAAATGTAGAGACGCAGGGCTTGGATAAAGGGTCCTATAAATCATAAAATCAAGCCTCCATTCAAAGCGGTTCATTTGACCGCTGTAAAAAATGTGACCCTTCGCTTCACTTCTTTGTTAACTGTCAGACGAAGGGTGCTTTTCCAATTTGTCCTGTCTTCTAGCAATCAACGCTCCCATGATATTTATGGACTCATTAAAATTTCGATAATCACACTTTTTCTCAGGTATGTGTTACTCAATAGATTGTTTTTTTAGAAAGAGTATGAGATTCAAGCTGTGCTGTCTACCCGAGCACGACTCATGCGTAGGAGGATTTTAATTGGTTGTTGTTTTAATTTATAGACATAAACAATGACATTAAATTACGATGCACGATGTTTTATGAGTCTGTTCCTATGAAATTATTGTTCGGTTACTGATGATGTACGAACTCGACAATTAAATTTAATTGAGACTGCTGATCAGGTCTCGTGAGACGCTTAGCTTGTTTTGATCGTTACAAATATCAAGTCATTAATGACGCAATTGTATTCGTAAGAACAAAAATCGGCCAAGTGTGAGTTGGGTTCGCGCCCGTTGGATTCTGTACCATTGACTTTAAAAACGGCAACTAATCACGCTTGTTGCACGAAATATACGGGAAAATAAATATTTAAGGGGGCTTAAATATTTATTCTATTCTGTTTAGTATTAGTTGTTATACCGGCAACATCTGAGAAAATTTAAACTATCACGGTTCTTGAGATACAGCCTGGTAACAGACAAACGGACAGTGGATTCTTAGTTATAGGGCTTAAGGCCCCGATTTCCCCGTTGAATACGGAACCCTAAAAAGTATCGTCTTGTTATACTTGTGGTTAGGTTAACAAAAAATATTAACACCACCGAGAATAGTCACCTCGTAGACGTCAATATTTTTCATGTAAGAATACTAACAACTATATATACATACGTGTAAAATTACATAACAGACCATAAAAAACAGATGGAACTCACGTTACTAAAGTTTTATAGCACGCCATCTATCTCAGATTTTGTAGCTTGCTATTGTCCTAAAAACAATAACTCCGTGTAATATATCACACAGATTTACTCAGAATATTTCAGAGAACATAAATATAGGGTATAGTATGTCTTATTCCTGCTAGTTAATATAAAATTTAGTACTTTCGTGCTTCAACGTAGGTGGTAAAATAGCGATCAATTCGATCGAGATATTGACGGGAAATGGATAAAGTTGACATCAAATTGTTTTCGATGTTGTGGACATAGTAATTTATGTATATAGCTGACAACTTAAGCTGTGCTGAATTTATAATGACAGTCTAGATAAACTTAGGTATATCTGTCACTCTACTTTATTAGGACATTTGAACAATTGTCTAAATTCAGTTGATGTAGTGCGAATATTTCTAATTACTTAACATGTCGCTCGTGTCGATAAAACATATTAATGGTAGTTATAATTAATACAGTGTCAGATTTTATAGTTACTATGAAATAGATAAGCCTCTATTATTATTATACACACTGCAGAGCTTAAAATATATTTATCTCAGTTGAATCAAGAGACTTTCCGGTAAAATGAAGCCAATTATTTGGGTTCGTGGCGGCGGCATCACAGCTATATCTATTTCGGTTTTATAAAACTAGAATTATGATGTGATTGTGCTGACTGCAGTGTGTGTGCAGAATCTTATGACTATACATTTTTGTTATGAAATGAAATTTGGCACCAACCTCCGGGATTACAACTGCCACACCTATTTTTGCCTAATAACATCAGTTCTATGCGCTGTTGTGTTCTGGTTAGAAGGGTGTGGTAAGGAAGACATACGAGTATTTTTACAAGGCATTCCATCTTACACATCTCGTTCAACCAAACAAACT
>DWLI01000732.1:0-18963 GCA_018249915.1 Cecropterus dorantes dorantes | reverse complement strand
CTTACAGATGTCCATGAGCGGCAGTGACCACTTACCATCAGGTGGACTGCATGCTCGTTTGCTACTTCAATATTATATATATAAAAAAAACACCTTGAATTTGAATTTACATAATAAAAAAAATAGTAAAGAAGTAACAAACATACATACATTCCTCACAAAATTGTGCCTTTATAATATTCAAAATAGTACGACTTCGTGGATTAATTGACAACCATTCACAACAGGCAATTAGTATTTGTGTTTAATTTACATAAATCCATGGTATATGAAATTATATATCATTGGAAAAATACACTGAAATAAATACAATATATACATAAAAACCATTAAATTGCGAATATTATGAATAATTTATGTATCAATTCGTGCTAAAGAATTCTTTAATGATACGGTAATTGGCAACTTAATGATCGACGTTTTAAATGATAGGTGAGGCGTTCTTGCCCAGTCTTGGAGTTACAATGCGTACTAAACTATTTGAGTTTCATTTTATTTCATGTGTAGATAACATCAATTTAAGATGCATTATGTGTAACATTTTACAAATATATAACATCAGTTATGTAGAGTCCAAATGGTTAATAATCATATTATACATAGATAATATTGTGTTTAATGGTATTATTAAACCACCTTACGATTGGATTGTAATTAATTAAAATTATCCTTTATGTAATTCCAGATATACGTTCAACAAGATTACGTAATTGCAATTATAAACAGGATTTATATAGAAATAGAGTGATACATTACAATCGTTAAGGCACAAATAGTTAAATAAATAATAAATATTTACTTCATGCATTACTTACAACTCAGCAAGTCACTAAGTAGTTTTTCATCATTTAGCATTACTGTATAAAAACATAACTGCTTTTTATACTCATGGCTCTCACTAGGATCTGTGTCGTGGGTGCCATGAACACACAAAAATAAATACACACCCAGACCCAGAACAGATATCTAAACTCATCATTCAGATGTCTGTCTGGCCGGGGATCGAACCCGTAACCCACTGCAGTGTCAGACCGGTATGGTGACCGTTCCGCTACGTGGGTCGTAACGTATAAACTTTTATAATAGATTTGACAAGATGATAGAAGGAATCATAGTCATACTTAATAGTTTTATTAACTGAATACCATGTTTTACGTACTAACGGTAAATAACTATTAACATACATGTTAATTGTAACTTACCGTCATTATAAAATCCTTACCGGTTGTGTTTCCTGGACTAATTTTTCTAATAATAAATGGTACTTGAGTATTCTTTGCATCGGAACTGACAGTATGTCCCGCAACTGTATACGACCGTCGCTGTGTTCTTTTTGACATTTCTGTAGAGAAAACAAAATTTAATCGTTTTGGAAATCTCATTTTTCTTGTACAATTTGTCTATGCCACTTTCACCTCGCGCATAACTCTCTAAGCTTATCTTTATGTACATCCTCTTACTAAAAGTAATCTTTAAATTGCAACAAGACTAGTATTCTATCATTTTCTGGTACAAAATTTACTCATTATTTACCTGCAGCTGTTTATTAAACGTGTTATCTCTAGCATCTAGCGCTTTAAGCGTATCTTGGGCCTGTGTAAGATTCGAACAATAATCCCCGTACAACAGCAACCGTTCCCGCCACGCGAGGAACACGTCGGCCAACCGCGGGGCTCCATTCCCCGGGATACACCCCTCCGTCGCCGCCCGAAGCTGACGCAGCAAGCCCGTGTGAATGTCGTGCAACTCCTTCGACAAAAACAATACATTTGAATGTCGCAAACGTGCTTTGTAATGCTTTTATGCTGACCAATTAAAATAAACCTCACCTTGACTCCGAAGAACACGATTTGCATGTCTTGAGGCTTGAGATACGGCGTTAGCGGCCTCAAAAAATATTTTATTATTTTGCTCAAAACATCTACGTAGTTACATTCTGTGTCCACGAGCTCTCTTATAACGTAATCTCGCTTCTCGAAGCTGGCCGTTGACGTCGCCAGCTGGAAAATAAATCTGTTAAAAACTGTTCGTTTTCTACAAAATGTATACAAAATACAATCCATGCAAGCATTAACGAGCTCAAAATATATAAATGCATTAACCATTCTGAAGCGATACTATAATCAACATTGTAGACGGACTAGCTCTAACTACATGGCGGAAATTATAATATGGTACCAGAAATAATGAGTGTATGAATAATTCAGACGATGCGCGGAACGCTTTGCTAGACTTTTACTTACGAGTCTCGATTCCTAAGTGAGGCATGAAATTAATCCCGTCAGTGAGAGCTACGAAATTGAATCAGGTGATTGACGTGAATCAAATTGCGAATACAACTTATTCCATGGGACAATAAAGCTTAATTTTGAGCGTTGTTTTTTGTAATTTACACAACATAAAAACTCGGTCACGCGTCGACAGTTTTGTGTGAAATGTAATTTAGAATTTTGAGGTAAGTTATTATTTGCGTTCATAAACAGGTGATCGTCTGACGTTAATATTATTCACGCACTCGTATTCTGGGTTAATAAAGAAGAGAAAAGAAAAAGTAAAGAAAAAAAAACGAAAACATCGCGTACTGCGTTGAAAGCGATCGGCTGGTGCGGGGCGGCGGGCGGGTCGCGCAGTTCCCGGGTCCCCTTGACGGCGCACAGGTCGTGGTAGATCTCCTCGTCGTGGATGCGCGCGCAGTAGCTCGAGTACTCAGTGTCGACGCTCGGCGCGCACGCACCGCCGCTGCGCACGCGCCCCACACACACATTGTTACGTGCGAACCAAACTCTGTTTTCGCTCCACGTGACCGCCTACTTAGACGTCATGGTCGCGAACTTCATCTACCACTGTTATATTCTTCGAAAATACATATTTTTTTGTTGTTTGTTTGTTATTGAGTTTTATGACCATCATATTATACTTTAAGTACGTATGAATTGATAGGTACTACAAACTACTCCAGAAAAAAACGTTAATGCAATATCATTGGTGTTATCAATATTCAGGGTACGGTTGATAGAGCGAAAACGGAGTTTTAACAGCAGTGTCGCACACGCATGCAGCATACGTGAGTACGGGCTCACTACGCTACGCAACGAAAAACAAAAACAGAACAGATATACAGATATGCCGCGTCGTAGGCTTTCTCGGAAGGGTATTCAAGATATTGCTAAAACGGGCCGATATGGGTTTCGTAGTACCACCGCGGCCTCGCTACACGTGTCCTCGGACTGCCTCGGACAAACAATAGCCATACGTGACTAATCTATACTAAAGTCAAAATTACTGCTACCGTTAAAAGTCAGCAACTTTTGTGTTGTGATTGCTGCTAAGAAAAAACATGTCTTAAATAATCTATACTGAACTACAGAATAACAAAACATAAAAAAGTTTTTATTTTTACTCAATAAATAAGATACTAAATTATTCCAAATGGGATGAGAAACTTGTACCGTTTGATGCTGATAACAGGTTTTATGTTTACTATCAATTTGATAAAGACGATACTTTAGAAAATATCCCAATCAGCTAGCCGCTAGCGGTTTCTACTTCATGTATACCTTCGATAGCTATACAGTACGTTCTCCCAAAATTTTAAACAAAAACAACGTAAAAGCGAATGATCGTCGTAACCATGCCGTAATACATGAAATAGCTTGTATGCGCAAGTGTACATAATATTTAATACGACAAACTAATTCTTTTTAACCGTATCTATAGCTAATCGTTTCGCTAGGCGCAGTCAGTCGTCTTCCAAAACTGCAAACAATATTACGACATATCTCCAGTGCTTAAAACCGAACATAGAACGTATTATTTAAATGCCAACAAGTGAAAGATAGAAGTTCTGGGAAGTTGCAGATACTTTATCTAATCCTTCGCCTATTGGTCATTTCTAAGATTTCTAGGGTGTTTTGTTGAAACATGAATAATTGATTTTCATGTAGGTACAATGAATAAATGTAGCCGTTGTGCAAATGTGAAATTAAGGCCACTTCCTTATTGGTGACACGCTCTGAAGATGTTTATTGGCGTAAAACAATTTTGATAGACAGCTAGACTGCTCCATGTACTTCCATTTAGTTTTGAGCCGCCCACTCACTAGAGATACCCGCGCGAAAGATACGAGACAACCGCATTGTGCAATCAAAAGTTAAACGTATTTACAGCGACACAGCTTCTAGCGGAGGAAGTAGCTTTCAAATATTATCGATGAAGCTTCCTCATGTGATGCGATTTTCTCATTATGAAACTCATAACGCAACTGAATATAAAAAACTGTCTAACATGTTTCGAACGTAATTGATGAATGACGCGCGATAAACAGAATTGCTAGCAACCTACGTGGCTGGTACGCAGCGGTAAAAATATCTTTATCCTAATAGCTCCTTTAAATAGGCGAGTATGTACAAAAGCATGATTACATAACGATCGATAAAATAAACTTATTGTTTCAAAATCAAAATAAAGAGCTACTAAATAAGCGGCTAGTGACAAGCAAATCGCCACCTCCGGCATTGCTGACGTGAACTTGACATAGCAGAGGTCCTCGTATATCTCCTCGACGCGGTCCTCGCAGGCCACGCTGGGGATAGTGAACTGCACCCAGGGCGCCTCCGCGGCCACCGGGTGCACGTCGCACTCGATCGCGTCGTACGGCGGCGGCGCCAGCATCGCGCTCGCGCTACTACAAGTCGATGTCGTTGTACTATTTCACATATTCAAGTCTATTGTTGGCATTTTAAACCATTTTTCGTATAGACTTACAGAGTAATTACCCTCCAAAACAAATCCTTCAACCATCAGTTTGTTCATTTTAATGCCTTCTTCACACGAAATCGAAATAACTTTTGTTTATAGCAACGTAACTTTTGTATGTCACTTAAAATGTATGAAATAAACTAAAACTATTAAACATTACAAAATAAATACTTACACCGATTGCAAATCCTTATAGATATCCTCTTCTGATTGACTTCTGTGTGCTGAAAATGGTCTGCAAAAATATACAACAATGTAGTAAAAGTAAATAATATGACATTGAAATATAATATGTTGTTGTTATACGTCACGATCCCGAGACCAGTTAATTAAAATATAATTGCCACACATTATGATACTAGAGGTCACATTTCATAATAGATTGTGTACAAGGAATTTATGCAGTTTTTTTAATTGATCAGGTATAATAAAAAGATGTAGTTAGTTGAAATAATGTCCAAAAATAAAGCATCTACATCACTCTAATTTAACATGTATGTAATTCTAATATGTTTATGTATGTATACTTTCATATTTAATTGAAAGAACTGTTGTGCTATCCATCTGTCTGTAATAAATAAATAGATATGATAGTAAAACTCAGCCTCATCACTCAAGCCCTACCTAGGTATATAGATCCACTCATATTAATTCATTCAAGCCGATTTTTTTATGACATATTCATATGCTACTTATAAATACAAACACTTACTTGACATTTCTATCTAAAGCTTTTGGGCACTGACTGAGCTTGGCCAGCGTACACAGCACTCGGTGGAAGTTGGATAGATCAAACAGCATAGAGGGATCAAACAGGTCTGTCTCACGCAGCTCAAACACCTCATGACACGATCGAAGGAACACTTTGATATTCCTCAAGCATAAGAACTGGTAGGACAAAATTATAATATTAACAAAACAATCTTGTAGCTGTAGTAAAAAAATACTATACACTATGATAAAAATAATTTAAAGTAATTTATTCATATAATTTAAATTGCATTTATGTGGTGAATGTGCATAAGATGCAAATATGACTTTTGAGCATTAAAATATATTCTGATTTAATTACTTATTTATCTATATTACTATTGCAAGAGAGTATATTGCAGAAGACTTTTTTCTTTGTTTGCATGTTTATTTGAAGGCACTGACATCTAGAAGTAGTGTTTTAAAAAAAATCCTTTTCACATTTAAAGTTACTAAATGTCACATGATGATATTCATTAAACAAAAGTTGTGGATGAAGTTAGCAGTGAGGATGTAGATTTATAGCAGTTTACAGAATGTAATAGGTTCCTAAGCTGACCTGAAAGCTTCCAGTCAAAAGACATCCAAAGATCTAACATTACCTACAAAATGTCCATCTGGATTCACTCCCACATGTAAGAATTTTAAATTATTAGCATACTTTCATAACTGAGAAATGATAGCCCCAAAGAATCTGTCAAACCTTACATAAGTTCTACCACCCAGTTTCATTTTCAATAAAACTCTTACAGGTATATTAATCATAAACACACAGTTTATACAATACTAAAATATTATATGAATAGGATGCTTAATCCACAACACACCATGCTAAATTCATTCATACACACTTCATTCATGAGTCCCTATGCAGATACACCGGAACACATTCAATAAGTATTGGACATTCAACACAAACATCAATGGCCATATAATTCCATTCATCAATGCATGCATAATTAATGCCACATTGACATAAATAGCCCCAGTAACTGTACTTCATATAAAAATGGTATGAAATGCACACAAAACTGTTAGCTGCCTGATGTTACGAACTTTGGATCATTGAAACAATATTTATACGATACCGTACTCAGCGAATAAAAACATGAGTGCTATTCCAAAAATATTTCGGGTTTACTTTACAAATTTAGAAACGAATGTTGGAAGAGCTACATCCGTGTCGCGTATATGTTTAGTAGGCGATGATATTGGCGGCGCAGTGGTAATTAGGGCGAAGGTCGCGCGGCGGCTCCGTACGTACCTGTGCCATCTGCGGCCTCTGGTTCACGTCCTTCATGTCGATGCACCCAGGGTAGAGGGTGTTCAGCAGATTGCACAGTAGCACGCCGTCCCGCAGCGTGTAGGCCAGGTCGTGGATGGTGCTAGTCTCCCAATTCGCCTTGTGATCGTGCCGGAGCAAGCCACATCTAGTCAGCCAGGACGCGCACTCGCGCCACAGCTCCTCACCACCGGCCGCCATGATTCACATACACATTACACTGCACTACAATATTATCTGCACCAACCACAGCTTTTTAATAATCAACAGGCCATTATTAACAAGGGTTAATTGATAATTGACACACAAATTGATACAACAAACATAAGACGACAGCCATAGCAGAATACTGCTTTTGACAACTAAGTTCCGGTGTAGACATAACAAAAAAATATTTGACATTCATTAACATAGATAGCAAATAATTGACACATTAAAAATTTTAAACATTTCAGAATTTTTTACTTTGAAATGATGATTTATATTGGAAATTAATTAAGTATTATATTAAAAATATGTTTACACAGTGAAAACTTTTTACAATTTTACAAAATACTTCGTTACTTCTGACGTTCAACTAGAATGATGTCATTACTTATAAAAATGGCAACATTAGTATAGGCGGAGTGACGCGATCAGCACGTCGAACGAACGATTTTTCATGAAAATTAATCAAAAGTGATATAAAACATTTGTTTTCTTCACTGTCAGTCTTTGGACATACAGGTAAGTTGTTATTATACTTCTCTGCATAATAATTTGTATAATTTTTAATCAGTTCAAGAGATTAACAAGTTTATCTGTGACACACCCATGTATCGGTAAAATCCATATTTCGTCCATTTATAATGAATGCCACTGAAATTCTGAATGTTCTAACATACAGCAGTTAAATATTACATATATAATAAGACAAATAACCGTAAATAAACATAATTCCCGGCGGAAGTCTAAATTTGTCTTGTCCCGTTATCCTTATTAGGTTTATTTTGGAGCATTACGTCATTGTGTACGAGGGGGAAGTGTATAGGTCGATATAGGTATAGGTAGGGCGAGTAATCGTCCGCGGGGCCGCCGATGCGAGCCGGCCGTGGAATCTGGAGCGCCGCCGCAGTGCACCGCCCGTCGTCGCCATCAGTACTTTCACAGTAATTGATAATTCTTGAGAGTGCTATAGAGCGATAGTACAGCACACACATAGTTGCTCACAAGATAGTATTGATTATGTACTGCGTTATCTAGATAAGTGGTGTTCAAATTGTAAGTTCACATTGTTATAATTTTTATAATTTAAAGTTTTATCTTATACAGCTATTTCTTTTTAATTCATGTTTGTTTCATTCAATAGTCAGAGTTACAATCAGAGATAATGACTTTTGATTAAAATTTATTTTATAAGTAGCTATTGTTCTCCAAAATTACTGCATTATTCATGAATTTATAATTAAGTTTGTGAAAAATACATAATTAGTTTTATTATAATTATTTGGTAATAATGACCTAAGCTGGCTGTCCCACAATATGAACATCTGTGTACAGTTCTAGAATAGTTGCTTCAATCAGCTGATCTATAGCCCCACCCAACTGGGGTGGGATAAACTATTGTGGATTGTATCCAATTTAATACAGTTGGCAACAAAATGAACCTTATTGGCATGTGAAAAAGTGTAGTATTGAGTTGTAGGCATAGAGCCCAGTAGAGCAGAACCGTCTGGCCTATATCATGTTACTTTAGGTATCAAGTTATTGATTTGTAACTTGGGAACTGAGAATGTAACCTGAACTGTGTTTAGCTTCTCATTACCATGTTTCAAGTGAACTGAATTATTATCCAGCCATAGTTAGTGTACTCAAGTTATCAGGATCTTAAAAGGTTGATACTGTGATTTTATCTTGGTATTAATGCTGGTATGTTTTAAACATTACATAACATTTTCCTCATAATATTGTAAGTATGAAGTTAATTGATCTGCTTAGTATTTTTTTTTTTGGATAATTAACAGTTACATGCATTTGAAAAAAGCAAAGTAAATTGAATATCAGTGATATTTATAATGAAAGTATATTAATAATTTTAAAACATTTAATGCACAAGTAATTAATGTGTTCAGAATGTTTTTTAAATATGCATACATTGAATGTCAACAATTTTTATACAGTTTTATCCTCTTTATATTATTTTAGATTTGAAAAATTGGTGCTCTTACTACACCATTGTTAATGGCCTTTTAATATTTATTATTTTAACTTTTTTTAAGGAGAAAAACAAAATGCATTGTATATTTTTTACTTGGCTCATGTGTAAAATTATTCTTTTGAGCGATATGTCATGGAATTATTATTATTATGTTTGTATTACATCATCATTCAAAATATGTATGTAACATAAGAAAAAAGCTAAATAATGATATCTTGCATAAAAGCCTTTTTGTAGTATAGTTTTCTGAGGTTATTTTTAAACGCATAAAATGATTTCATTTATTCTTATGTTATTAAGACATATATTTATAAGAAGATAACAGTTTAAAAATGCATGGTATGTGAGGTTTTGTTGCTCACAAAGCCATTATCAGTTGGTAACAAGCTATATTGTGAAGAGTGATGAGTCACAAGGTTGTGTGATGTAATGTAACCAACCTGACTGTGATGTCAAGTGGTGACCTTAGCTCTTAATGGATAATTAGGTGGACTGGATTGTAAATTTTTCGTTTTTTATATGAACATAAAAAGTGAAAACAACCTTAAATAGCCATAATCATTTTCATAATTGAAGATTGATTATTGCTTACTTTAGTATTTTTTTATATTTAACATACAATTGAATAATACTTTGAAAACATACAGTTGAAAAAAAAATTTAAAAAATTGTAGATGTTAGATCACACACATATGGGAAAGTTCCCTTCTCTTTTATGTCACCATCAACTAATTGTTTCCTCAAATATTTCCTTAAACTACTGATTAACTACTCATTATTATTACAAAAAATTCAAATTCCCAAAGCAATTAATATAAAAAAATTGTGTGGGGGATTGATAAAAAATGGACAGTGATATAAATATTAATGTACCTTGTCTTATATTTATATTTTGTTCAAGATGTTTTACTATTTACTTATGTTAGTTATTGTATTGTTTCCCTTAGGTGATTGAACTCATCCATCATGGAGCAGATTCCACCACCCAAGGAGGTGAAGATCCTCGAGACTGCCGAGGATATTCAAGAACGTCGTGAGCAGGTAATAATTAATATCTATGAGGAAAGTGACTACATTTCATACAATATGACAGTTAAGCCATCCAGGCTTCTCTGTCTTATTGCAAACTATGCATACTCAGCATTTATAGAAAATAAATAATACATAAGTATTAACTATAAATATAAATGATATTTCAATTCAGTCTGACAAATTTTGTTTTGCAATTATATAAGAAACACAGAAAGTCAAAACTTAATGTTATAATGTGTATGGTAAAGCCAAAAAGCTATCTACTTATCTGTTACAATTAAACAATCTACAATGAGAGTACTAACAATTGCATTTAATTGGAAAAAAATTAAAATTTGCACATTGTCACATAATTTTGTAACTGGTATGATAATAGGTGTAACCTCTTGTGTAATGAATTATTAATTGGATATGCAATTAGTTGCATACCATTGTTCTTTTAATCCTTGTTCTAAATAGTTTAATTCTTGCAGGCACTCCTTTATGCATCCTCACAGTTGCTTTACGAACTGTTAAAGATACCTCATATATTTTTTTTAATTTTTATTTTTAACAACTTTTTAATTTGTCCTAGGTGTTAAATCGCTATGAAGACTTCAAGCAAGAGGCGCGCGCTAAGCGCGAAAAATTGGAAGACTCTAGGCGCTTCCAGTACTTCAAACGCGATGCTGACGAACTGGAGTCCTGGATCCAAGAGAAGCTGCAGGCTGCCAGCGATGAGAGCTACAAAGATCCCACCAACTTGCAGGTAGCAATTGTAACCCTATTTATAATTTGGAAAAGCAAATTGGATGTCATTTTACAATTTTAGATAACTTTCTTTCTATGGGAAGTTGATTAAACAAAAATAGCAAAATACAGTACATCCATCAAATCTTTACTACTTTATTAAAATTCTCTCCAATCAAGTACCCTATATCATTTAAAATATATCAGACTTTTGTTTTTATTATTATTTTTTTATGTCTATTCATTCTTTTTATTTTAACTTTGTTCAATTAGGCTAAGATCCAAAAACATCAAGCTTTCGAAGCCGAAGTGGCCGCCCATTCGAATGCGATCGTAGTATTGGACACCCCCGGCAGCGAGATGATCCCCGCGGGGCCCTCCGGGCCCGAGACCATCCGGGGGCGGCTGGCCGAGCTGCACCGCCTGTGGGAGCTGCTGCTGTCCCGCCTCGCCGAGAAGGGCATGAAGCTGCAGCAGGCGCTCGTACTCGTGCAGTTCCTGCGTCACTGCGATGAGGTCATGTTCTGGATTCATGACAAGGTGAGCTACACTGATTGAATATAAATCTAAAATTCTTATTCTACCGTTAGGAAGTATCATTACTTATAAAGGCTTAATTATGAAGTACCAAAGTTATGTTGTTTCATTAAAAATTCATGTTAAAATTGGAAAATGGTATAAGAGGTTGAAAAGGGGTTACTGCAATAGTAAAGGCTTTATTTTTTCAATGGGTTTTTCTTGTTGTAAAATTATATTTTACAAACCATTACGTATTTGCATTTCATCACAAATTTCGAGAATACTGCAAAGTAATACAATATACTAAAACATCTGTAAATACTTCAATATTTTTCAAACACTGACGTAATATCTACTTCGCAGGAAACGTTCGTGTGCGCGGACGAGTTCGGCTCTGACCTGGAGCACGTTGAGGTGCTGCAGCGCAAGTTCGACGAGTTCCAGAAGGACATGGCGGCGCAGGAGTACCGCGTCACCGAGGTCAACCAGCTGGCCGAGCGGCTCGTGCTCGAGGGACACCCCGAGCGGGAGACCATTGTTAAGAGGAAGGATGTGAGTGCTACTCAATTTTTGAATGATTTACAACCTTACATTCACACCCTCAGATTAGGATTCCATATAGTGCATACATTAAATACAAAGATATAAGTATCTAGTTAATATAAATACGACTGGGAATCCTTAGCATTATAGACCCACAAAGTTAAATGACACATGACAATTTGATGTGTGTAGGTGTAATAAATATAAATAGTATGAACGAAATTGTCACCCACGCCTATGTTGACCAAATGCTTGATTCCAGAGTATGATTCAGCTGATAATTTGATCCTTAGTTATTGTATAGTGTTCATGCTGTTCATTCCAATATTAAATAAAATTGTTAACCCCAGGAGCTGAACGAGGCCTGGCACCGTCTGCGGCAGATGGCTCTGATGCGCCAGGAACGTTTGTTCGGCGCGCACGAAATCCAGCGCTTCAACCGCGATGCTGACGAAACCATCGCGTGGATTTCCGAGAAGGACGTCGTCCTTGGCTCCGATGATTACGGCCGGGACCTTGCTACTGTGCAGACCTTGCAGGTATACTCGAAATTATTTTGGTTTTTCATTTAGTATTTTATAGTAGATTGTTACTACTGTAAAATATAATATATGTAAGTTATCTAAAAAAACAATTATTTCAATACAGCTTTAAAATGTTATTGAGCTAGGTTTGTACATATAAAGTGCAAAATAAAAAAATATATAAACTTTAAATATTGATATATTCAAACTATGAGAAGTAATTATTACAATATGTCACTATAAAGTCAATAAAGCATTTATTGGTTTATTAGTAAGTTATTCACGGTATGTTAAGTATATTTTTGAAATATTAAGAAAAAATGTTTATTATATATATTATTATCGGAATGATGCTAGTTAAATTCCAGTACTTTAGTGAATTCGTAATAATCTCATATTGCAAATTGAGATGATAACAGGGGAATGTATCACCTACTACTATGAATCTAACAACCGCGTACCGTCTATAGCGCAAGCATGAGGGCGTGGAGCGTGACCTGGCGGCGCTGGAAGACAAGGTGGCGACGCTGGACGGCGAGGCGGCGCGCCTTGCTGCCATACACGCGGACCACGCGCCCGCCATACACTCCAAACGGGACGAAATCGCCAACGCGTGGCAACGACTCGTGCAGAAGGCGAAGGTAACTATGTTACCATTCATTTAATCTAAATCACCAATTTATTTTTCTGATTTTAATGTTTATCCATAATCAGTTGTCAGGCGACAAACTTATTTTACTTTGAAATATATTACGGCAAGGTCATATTAAATTTCATAAATATTAAATATTGTCAGGCGCATAAGAAAAGTAAATGAAGCAATTTATCAAAATTTGTATCAAAGTTTTAAATAGCAAAGAAAGTGCTGCAAGCTAAAACCTTTGACGTACACCGTCAATAGTCCATACTATTACATCGGTTTTCCTATAACATCAGTGTCTTTTTAATTAGCTAGTTTCATTTAATAAAATGTATACTTTGAAAACAATAATATTTTTATTGTAGGAACGTCGTGCGGAACTTGAATCGTCGCACGCGTTGCACCGCTTCCTGGCGGACTACCGCGACCTGGTGTCGTGGATGAGCGACATCCGCGCGCTGATCGCCGCCGACGACCTCGCCAAGGATGTGCCCGGAGCTGAAGCTCTACTTGAACGACATCAGGAACACAAGGTATAGTGTATTACTATTTTTACGTTTAAGATTTTTATTTGAATTTTCTCAAAAAGTTTCTGCACAACATTTTATGTTTATGCTATCGGTCTTTCGAAAGGCCAGTTGATTTTTTTTTCACTTACACACTAACACTTAGTTCAACTGTTTAATTTTTTCACATTGACTATTCAATCTATCATACCAGAAAATTTTAAACAATTTAATAATACGTATATTTTGGCATATTTTTTTTGTAAATAAAATGTAAAATTGAGTTTAACTTGATTATTAAGAATATTTTCAGGTATAATAATCATTGACGGCTCATTGTGGTACCTTATGTATATGGAACATTGCTATAACGCGTCTATTGTTCGTGATGCAGATGTGATAAAATGCTTACTATAGTAGTAGCTGGTAACATTAATTAATATAACTTGTCAACATTAATATAACTTGTCTGCTATT
This sequence comes from Cecropterus dorantes dorantes, assembly GCA_018249915.1. Classification (NCBI taxonomy): domain Eukaryota; kingdom Metazoa; phylum Arthropoda; class Insecta; order Lepidoptera; family Hesperiidae; genus Cecropterus; species Cecropterus dorantes. Next base: position 5,006 of record DWLI01000732.1, on the reverse strand, counting down.
CATCCAGGGCGAGATGGACGCGCGCGAGGACGTGATGGCGGCGTGCGTGGCGAGCGGGCAGGCGCTGGTGGCGGGCGGCCACCGCGGCGCCGCGGACGTGCAGGCGGCGCTCGACGCGCTCGGCCGCGACTCGGCCGCGCTGCACGCGCTCTGGGACCAGCGCCGCGTGCTATACTTGCAGTGCATGGACCTGCAGCTCTTCTACCGTGATACCGAGCAGGCGGACGCTTGGATGCACAAGCAGGAGGTACTTATAATATTAACGCCTATTTTATGTAAAACACCAATAACTTTATTTGAATATATCGGATATAATTCGTATATGTAATTCGACATTCAGTTGATTTGTCAACATTTGTTTAAGTAGTCGTTAATATTTTGTAGTAGCTAAAAGCATAAAGTTGACATCAAGTTTTGTTACCCTTTAAACAATACTGTTAAAATTATAAAGTTTAAAACAGACATATTTAAAGCGTTTTGAGATATCATAAGTAAATTAACTACTGAAACAACAATTTAATTGCTTAGAAACAATTGAATACAATGTAAATTTTTGATAACTTAGATCAGTCTTTATAAAAACTGTTTTTATCGACCAGGCTTTCCTCGCCAACGAAGACGTGGGTGACTCCCTAGATTCTGTCGAGGCCCTATTGAAGAAGCACGAAGACTTCGAGAAGTCATTGGCTGCGCAGGAGGAGAAGATCAAGGCGCTTGACGAGTTCGCCACGAAGCTGATCGAGGGACAACATTACGCCGCTGATGATGTTGCGCAGAGGAGGGAAATGGTAAGTGTATAAAATATATAAGAAAATACAGCTGTCTTACAAACACTGCAAAGTAAAAAACATATTAAATTTTGATTGCGTAAGTAGTCCTAAGGTTCATATAGCCAAACATAAAACTTCCTTGTTTTTGAAGTCAGTTAAAATGACTAAGGCACTATTCGTTTATTTTTCATATTATCTACATCATTATTCGTTCTATTTTACATTATGTCGGTAATTTGAAACTCTTTGGTCTTAGTTGTTGGAGCGTCGCGCTGCACTGCTGGAAAAATCTAACCAACGCCGCGCGCTACTTGAAGATGCTTACAAGTACCAGCAATTCGAACGTGACTGTGACGAAACTAAGGGTAAGTTTATAAAATAAAAAGATTATAGCTGGGACAGAGCGTTGTCTATGAATAAGGTCCTTATAGATGAGGAGAGGTTTAATTGGTCGATTCTGAAATTAAGAGACGTTATAATCATTATTGATATTTTTTGTTATAAATGATTTTGATTAAGATACAAAAATATTTTTAACGTTCTTTTCTTTTTGTATATAATGATTGTATGGATGACGTAATTAAATGCATAACAGTCCAAATCTGTACCATGTAGTAAAATCTTCTAGTATTTTTTTTCTAATTTTCTACTTAATAGACGATATCGCACGGGCGTGCTATATTATTATACAACGCTGAGGCCAAGCAAAAAAGTAAGGGATATTTGGACGCTGCACGCGCGGCTCGTACGGCTTTTTATACATCTAACTAACACTACATACATACACTAATATATTTCTTACACCATCAGGTTGGATAAACGAGAAGCTGAAGTTCGCGACGGACGACTCGTACCTGGACCCCACTAACCTGAACGGCAAGGTGCAGAAGCACCAGAACTTCGAGCAGGAGCTACAGGCAAACAAGCCGCGCGTCGATGAGATCACCGCGCTCGGCAGCCGCCTGCTCGAGCAGGAGCACTTCGCTAAACGTTAGTTTTGTTTGAATACTAAATAATATTGTAAACAGAAGTATAATTCCTTTTTTGACTTTAACTTAATAAAAACATAACTAAAAGATATATTAATATAAAAGAGGTACGATAACTCTCGCGTAATTTTCTACTACGTTATATTTTACAACAGAAGGTGATATCCTTTTTTTATGAAAGAGATTAAAATTTGTGACTTTGATATATAAGAACAGCGCATTCACCCCAAGCGTACTGTTAGACTGTGACTGACCTGACGTACCTGGCGTAAACTCGCTCACAGTCTGCAACTAAAAATACAATCGGTCTGAACACGAGCTAAAGATGTGTATCAAGTCATGATTTTTTTATCCAGCTCAAATCCAAGCTCGTGTAGAAGAAGTAGGCGCTTTGTGGGAGAAGTTGGCTGCTGCGTCGGAGCTGAAGGGCAGCAAGTTACAAGAAGCCGCCGCTCAACAGCAGTTCAACCGCGCCGCCGAGGACATCGAGCTGTGGCTATCGGAGGTTGAGGGACAGCTGCTCAGCGAGGACTATGGCAAGGTAATATTATATAAAGTTATTCAATCAAACACTCGTTTACATTACATTTATAAGTTATATGAGATACATAGCACGTGATTTGAAATTTTAAATTATCCTAAGAGATGAGTTCATTTTTTTAATCCATTTAGTGGCAAGCTGTGTCTTTACTGTATGTTTTGGACAGGTTCCACATACATTTTTATTATTATTTAATATTCTCATTCCAGTGGTTTATTTGAAAACAATGATTAAATAAATCCCTATTTATTTGTGGAGATGGAAACGTAAAATAAATTAAATTAATAGTTAAAGATCATAATAATATACTGGTATGGTATTCTCAGGACTTGACGAGCGTGCAGAATCTGCAGAAGAAGCACGCGCTGCTGGAGGCGGACGTGAGCTCGCACGCCGAGCGCATCGACGCGCTGCGCGCTCAGGCCGAGCAGTTCATCGAGCGGGGACACTTCGACGCTGACAACATCCGCGCCAAGCGAGTACGTCACTTATATATATTATGTGTTCTATAGATGGATATGCCTGTTAATGGTATTGGGAATATTTGCAGCTGCATAATACTCGTAGTAGAATGTTAATATGTGAGTCCAATAGGAAGTAACTTTGTAATTTGTAACTGTGTTATAACAAAGTTAATATCACTTTGAAAAGGTACTTACAGTTAAGCGTTCGCCCAACCAGAAAAATTACTTTTGTGTGGTGGTATTTATGTGCAATGGATATTAATACCACACAATTGGACTGCAAAATAGTTTATTTCCATAAAACCTCTATATGTTAGAAATTACAATAACCAATTAAACCTCACTAAGTTTCATAATGGCAACAATAAAAAACTAAATAAACAAGGATTATATGAATGTATAAATAAAAAGTTTTCTGAATCGATATTTTTTAATTACATAGGATGCTCTGGTTGCTCGCTACGCGGCGCTTGATAAGCCGATGGCCATCCGTAAGCGTCGCCTTCTGGACTCGCTCCAAGCTCAACAACTTTTCCGTGATCTGGACGATGAGGCAGCATGGATTCGCGAGAAGGAACCCATCATTGCCTCTACAAACAGAGGTGAGTGAAACAACTCCTGGTTACATAATGATATTTACAATTATGTGTAATATAAGATGAAGTGAAAGTTCTTGAAGAACAACTGATTTTGCTTTTTACTAAAGCAGGGAGTTCCCTACCTTAGTAAAAAGCAAAATCATAGGCCTTAGTTGCCTAATGGAAATTGGCCCATGCCAATATTCAGCTGTAATTGTCCTCAGGAAAGATTAGAAATCTAACTGAGGTTAGCAGGTGCTACGGTGGCTACATTAGATCAAACGGATAAGTTAATTGTGTGACACGGATAGTTACATTACAAATAATATATTCTTATAAATATACTTTCAAGTAGAGCAAATGAGCTGCGGTCGTGCAGTAAAGATCTCCCAGTGGTCCATGGTGACAGTCCAAGAAAGATCTCAAGTCTTCTTTTGCAATAATTGAATAATGATGGTAATGTTTGTATGGTATTGTATCAGGTCGCGACCTGATCGGCGTACAGAACCTGATGAAGAAGCAGCAGGCGGTGATGGGCGAGATGGCGCAGCACGAGGCGCGCGTGGACGCGGTGCGCGCGGCGGGCGCGGCGCTGTGCGACGCCGGGCACTTCGCGGCCGAGGACGTCGCCGCGCGCACGCACCGCCTGCACCGCACCTGGCAGCAGCTGCAGGAGAAGGCGCTGCAGGTACACACGACGACGACTTCACGCTCTTATACCTTTTTTATCAGATTGAAATAGCAAACAAACATGCAGTCTATGCGATGGTAAGTGGCTACTGCCGCCCATGAACATCTGTAAATAACTTCATATAGAACGGGTGTTCTATCTCAAGTCGGTCACAGATGCGTTGCTATTCCTTATTACTAGGATGGTCACCTCATATATAAGTGAACCGGCAATTACACCCTCTCCGCGAAACGCAAGAATCGTTTCACGCTAGGAATAGGCGTGGTGGTGGTATCTCCCCGGCCGAACTACACTGGTTCTATCACCTGGTAAATACCTGTATATGTATTGAAATTCCTATTCTAAAATATATTAAAATCCGTTAAGGAATTAAGGATAATAAGTATATAAGCATATTCCTATGAGTATTGAGATATAGATATTGATTTTACTGTTCCAAAACGCAGTTATATTTATTATAAGAATTTAAAATAGTAAAACTAAGATTCCGTTGAAAAAGATATTTGTACCTCACTAAACAACGTCAGTTTATCAAATAGCATCGCTAAAACCGCATTATTTGTCGGTAGTATTATAAAACTAAAATATCACTATAATCATTATAACATAATTGTATGCCAATTTTTATTATTGTATTTAGCGCAAACAAGACCTGGAGGACTCCCTCCAAGCGCAGCAATACTTCGCGGACGCGAACGAGGCGGAATCATGGATACGCGAAAAGGAGCCGATGGCCAACACGCAGGACTACGGCAAGGACGAGGACTCGTCTGAAGCGCTGCTCAAAAAACACGAGGCCCTACTCTCTGATCTGGAGGCCTTCGGGAACACCATCAAGGCCTTGAGGGAGCAGGCTAACGCTTGTCGGGTAAGATAATATGATTCATTTATTAAACTATTTAGGTATCATTGTTGACAAGAACTTATCTTTTAAAGAGCACATATCAAATCTAACACAAAAAGTTAGGAAACT
>DWLI01000731.1:0-18965 GCA_018249915.1 Cecropterus dorantes dorantes | reverse complement strand
GATGAATTTATTATTCAACACAAAAAGATATTTTCAATTCGAACCAATAGCTCCTGAGATTAGCCCGTTCACCCAAACAAGCTTTACTGCTTTATAATATTATTATAGATGTATTAGGTAGGTATTAGGTGAATTTACATAAAACGTTGTTGGTAGTGAAGCTACAAGATTAACACCCTATCAGATTACTTACCTAATTCTTAATAAGTATTGTCTGCTTCTGACGCCACACATTTTTCATTATAACAACAAATATGATCTTAAGAGCTGCTTTTGCAGTTTAAATTATACGGCGGGGGAGACATACTTATCCGAGGCGATTCAACTTATTTCTAATCTCATCGAGTAAATTTGAATATACCCATAAAGATTGATTCATAAACAATAGTACGAGCATCTATATTTTACTCGCTCCGTGTCTGACAAGATGATTACGTGCTTAGCGTTCAAAGTAAATTGATACAACGAGACCATTGGCTTCATTCGTCTGTATTCAATGATTATTTGTATCGTCTTTTGGAAAATATTCTTTTTTATATTAAATTAAATATTGTCATGGGTTGATTACGAACATAACAACTAGTGGGTACCTATTAAATAAATGAATAGCTCTGTGGATGATTTACACGCAACATTGGACATAGTGGGGTATTAGATAAGACAATCGTAAATAAATACGTATTACTTGCGTTATTGTTAAACAAAAGAGACGTCAAGACGTCTCCATTGGAGGCCTTATGAGCCGTTCAAACAGGTCTAACACGGTGTCCATTAGTCGGCATTGAAACAGCTTACTATGTTCCAAATTTTCCAACATTGTGGGGAGACTTCGAATATTTATATTAGTCTTAAAAGCTTTTTGTTTTACCTCAAGAATGAATTTTGAACGGTTCTGCGTTCCTATAGCTACAGGCCTAGGGCACGCCCTGTCCCTCTTGTAGTGCAAAAACTAGTGCTGCATACCAGCTGCGGTCATCAGTTGACGTGACAACAAGGCTGCTGACATGGTAAACCAGTGATACTATAGTTACGCCTGGAATCTATTGTTGTAAATAATGAACCTACACGGACAAATTGTTCCCGCAACTTTCACTAAACAACTTAAAATTTAAGTTTAATATTCAACTTATAGGTAACTTACCTACTTGACCCATGGATATTTCGATAAATTTCCACTTGAATATTGAAGTAGGATCCCTATTCAGGTATTGGTAACCATTTTGGGTATGTCCTTTTCGATATAGATTTAGGAAATGTAATCTAGCGAATCACTTCAGTATAGTTCTAGTAAAATATGTCAGATGAATATATTAAATATATAGAATACAAGCTTTCAACTTCTATTAAACCCCATTAGGAGTTGAATTTCCAAAAACCCTTTTTCATCGCTCACTTAAGTAAAGAAACCCCTGTACTAAATTTTAATTCTCTAGGTACAATAGTTTCCGCTGTGCGTTGATATATAAGTCAGTGAGTCAGAATTTCCTTTTATACATAGATGTTATTAATTACTGATGAACTTGCAACATTGCATACATAACTTTGTAAAGACCTCATTTACCCCTGAAATATAAATTGGTTTCTCCAGGTCGAAAGGCTCTTCATGTGTCTACTTAAGTATCCTGCAAAAACAGAATGCAAATGGAACTGCAGTTCCACTATCTGTTTGAATTGTCATTGAAAATCGACGTAGCTGAATCCACTACCTTTTGTCACCTGTCGAGAGACTCTCTAAGCGTGAATGCGCTGCAATTTCTGAAAAGGGGTTGAAATACTGTCGCGGTCTGGAAGAGGGATGTTGAAATATCTAGTAGTCTGATGTCTGAAAAGGAGTGTCTTTCTCTAGTTTGAGGAGACACCGCACCGCACGCGAATGACTTATGACGATAAATTATTATGTTCGTACTTCATAAAATAAATTTATTTCAACATAAGAATGCAATTATAAATTGCATGATAACAATTTATTTAAGTACCAATTCAATATAACGCATTATCTAGTTAAATAAAGTTTATTTAAATATCACAAAATTACTTTTACTTTGTTGGTAACTTTTATTGAAAAACTAAAATGTTGACTATAGCTAACTTCCTGGTATGCACGCGCTTCGCAAAAATTTACTCTCATCATTTTGGCTAACGTGTCAAAAAAGTATACCTTCAAGAAATCATCGCTTCTAATGTGCTCTCGCCTATCAATGATTACATACAGATTACTGTATTTGCTACCAGACATTTCATATATAAGTATACAAATGTAATAAATTTAAGCGTTAATTTCAATTTATGTTTCACTAATATATCTGACACGACTACCATAGCCATATTAAATTAAATAACTGAGACATACCCAAATCTAGAATATATCTAGTGGATAAACAAGTGTATCTAGGTATTGTTAATGGTCACAACCCTTTAAATTTCTTCACTAGGCATATTGCTATCCACAACATCCCCATTTTTTATATTATTTTCTTAATAATATTGAAGAAGCAACTAGTACCTATGCAGTCCACCTGATGGTTAATGGCTCCTGCTGCCCATGGCACCTGTAATAGGTAAGATCAGAGCCTCACCTGAGTTGGGCTACCAATGCATTGCTACTCCTTAGTACTAAGTTGAAACGCCTCGGATAAGCACCAGCGCTTAACACTGCTGTTATTAGGCAGATATACATGTGGCGGTGGTGCTTCCGGAGACGATTCACAAAGGGTTCTACCAACTTCACGAAGGATTCTATCACCGGTCACTTAAATATAGATTTAATTATATTTTACATTCACAATAAATCTTGAGGTAAATAAAAGCGTATAATAGACCTGCACACTTTAAACCATAGCTCTTTCTGGTTGGAAATGAAAATTGAATTAAGTTTCTTCAAGACAAAACCGACGATGGGTAAACGAAGATCGTACTGAACCGCAGTTAAACCCGGCTTCGATGTGCTTAATTGAAAAGAAAAAGAAATCGAGATATCGGAAGCTCCAGTAATCTTTCCAGACATTTAAAGCGAGTCTTAAAAGAAAAGGGATTATTTTTGTTTTGAGATCAAATAAGTAGTAAGTAGAATACCTATTAGGTAATCTAAATTGATACTAACGCACTGACCTGATTATCAAAATACGCGGCAGCGTGTTCCAAGTTTTCTTGCAACAAAGCAACGCAAGTCTTATTTACAGGAACCATTTGGAGCCACTTTTGACCCCTTAATGACTCAAAATCTACTTAAGCTAGATACATGAAATTTGGTACATTTATTTAAACCTCTGAGACATTAGCATTTTAAATTTCATAAATATATAGGCATACAGGCATGGGCATAGCCAGGATTATCTATAGGGAGAGGCAGATCAAGAATGTTGGGCAGATCGAAACGATGTTGTGTTAGTCGTATAATGTAGTTGAATAATACTAGATTTTAAAGAAATCGTTATTATTTGAGGAGGAATCTGCGCGGTTCATCACATAATCGTTCACTTCACAAAAAAAACCTACATTTAGACGCAATTTTTTATGTGTCAGTGTGACCAGCCGCTCTTCTAGGGTAGTCAGTTGCCCCCCTCTGCCCATATCTGGCTACGCCCATGCATGCAAGGGCATATCTACTTATGTTACATAAAATATATGGAAATTAATTAAAGTTTTATTTAAAAGGACCTTTACCTAATTACTTTTTGGGCGAGCTGTTCTGTAACATAATATGAACCATAATAAAAATATTGGTTTGCACTGAATTACAAATTAGGTCCGTCATGCTTATTAGTATCTAATGTATACATTCTGTACCCTTAGTACGAGTTTATTACGTTTCCTCAAAACAATCTTTGTTTACGTTTTCGACCATATGTAATGTACATAAAACGCTTTCTTTTTCAACCAAACCTTGCGATCTAGTTTACAACAATGGGTGAAAACAAAAACAATTATTGCTTGGAGGAATCGTTATAAGCTCGTACTAAGGGCAGAGTGGTGCAGTAATTTTGTACTTCTATTTTTTTTTATTAGATTAAACTCATACAACAAACGAATTGCAGTCCACCTGATGGTTAGTGGTAACTGCCGCCCATGTACATATGTGCGCAACCTGATGTAGAACAGGGGTTCTATCTGAAGTCAATACTACTCCCGAGGACCGTGTTGGTTACCACATATATAAGAGAACCGGCAATCACACCCTTCCAACGAAACACAAGAACGTTAGAAATAAGTGTGGCGGTGGTACCCAGTGGCGCAGCGTGAGTTTATACCGGGGCGGAAAAAATGGACTATGTAAATTAACGACAAAAAAAAAGATCGCTAAACCTAATGATGCCGCCCTCTAAGTACACTAATAAAACATTACTCTCCTATCGCAGTCCGGGATAAAGTAATACTTCCATAAGCGTTTCGTAAGCTTTATACTAAACTCTGAAACCATTCCTGAACGCATGACATTATCCAAGGCACAATATATGATTTAAAATGCATTCTAATCAACTTACATCATCCACCCGGTTCTATTGTAGACCGGAAATGTTTCAGAGTCGTCCGCAGGCTCTGGAATTGAATTTCATCCATCCACGAAGCTGATAAGGCTTTCATATGTGAACAATGTGCAATGTGTAAGCGAACAAAGCCTCGTACCACGTTAGTGTGTTGTAGATTATTCACTAGTCTAGGCATAGAGGGTCTCTTGTTTCGACTACGTTCATAACTTTACTCTATCTGATGCTTTGGGCTGAAATATACACGCTATAGGACTACACTGCAGCAGTAAGTAAACATATTAGGTACTTAAGTTCATATTTCTAACTTAGGGAGCATTTTATTTATGTTGTATTAGGATAAATTGTGTAATAAGACCTGTGATGGTCTGATTCTCGGTAGTAACAGCGGATCTGTGATGGTTGTGATTGACATCAAATAGGTGGTAGGTATCAGGTGTTGCCTATTTCTATTATCTAAAACAATATTAAACATGCCTTAGCTAACTACGAATAAAACCTAATAATATATTTTTTGCGAAAATTATTGATTTATGTTAATCGTTGACAATAGATATAATGATTCATTAGTTACCAGGTAACTATTGTCAGCGACTATCTACGCGTAGCCTATAGTACACACAATCCCTGTTTAACCCCCTTAGGAGTAGAACACCAAAAGTCCTTTCTACCCACAAAAAAAAATATTTTTAATATCCTGCCCCTAAAGGGTTACTTTTATCATATAATGATAGGAGTGAAATTATATTGTTTTCGTTATAAACAAAATCAATTTTTTTTATTAATATATTAATGAATACAAAGGTATCCTTCAAATTATATAAAATCTTAGAAGTATTTCTCCAATGGCTCCCCTAGTATCTGCTCGAGTTTTCTAATTGCGTCCTTTGTAGCCGTCTCTATTTTCTGGTCACCATCTTCTAGAAGTTCAGCGAGGAACGGCACACTCTCTGCTAGAAGAGGTAACCAGTTGCTGCCTAGCTGAGATGCCATGGATACCAAGCAGTCAAGAGCTATCAATCTGTAAATAAAATTACAAATTATTTTATAAACATTTTCGCATGATATTTTATTGCTAGGGATTTATAATAAAAATCTATTAAATTACGAAATTGTATGCAATCTTAAATAATGCAATAGTGATACACAATTTGATCATAATTCTGATCTGGCATGAAAGACCAAAAATATGTATGCCAAATTTAAGTGACTGTACAGATATCTGATTATTTTAAGTAAAGATATTGTATTATATTGTGTTACTAAGCAATTAAAATATAATGCTCACCTGATTTCAGCATCATTGTGCCGAGACTTCAACAATATTTGATAGTTCAGGAGCTTCCACAAGGAATCGTCACCCGTTGCCACCGCAAACTGTGATATACACGGAATAATCGTCTCTTCTGCCCTCGTTTTAAGGGTCGCAATCCCACCTAATGGGTTCTCTAGTTGATCAACCACAGGCTGCATTAAAGTTTCAAATCTATCCTTGTTTAGGAAACTTTGACTATCGTAAAGGAAAACTATATGAAGTGTTTTCAATATGTAATTGATAAGTGATAAGCACTTCGCTTCTGAATCAAAATAGAGATTCTCGGTTTTACTGGTGTTACAGGAGTCTAGTAACTCAGCTGCGTTTTTGATGAAATGTCCAGCAAACAAAACAAAGAGACCTTTAAGTTTGTTTGCGATGGCACTACTCAATCTGAAAAGGTAAAATAAAGAATAATTAACCTATATTGCAATAAATCCTAAACTTGAAATGGTAATTATTTCACAGACATACCTGTAGAATGTGATAGTTCTGTCCTTTTGACCATCAACATTTGTTCTTATAGCCCAATCATAAATCTTGAAATAGAATGGTCTAAAACTAGTTTCAGATAGTTTCAGTACAAGGCATACCAAAGCATTGACCACTTCATCTTCAGCTCTGTCTATTACACTTTCATTGATATTCTTTTCTACAGCATCACTTCTAAGTTGCAAAGCTGACATGAAGAATGTCGTCAAGTCTTGTTGCAAAGCTGTGAAGTCAGCTGTAGTTACATTAGCAAAACTATCAGCCAGTAGTGACATTACTGAGCCAATGGCATCATAATTCTCTTTCTCTATAAGCAATTGATGAGTCTCATTTGTTACTGGTATCAACACTCTAGGCGGTATAGACGCAGCTATCTTCTTCTTAATGTGGGTAAGTTTAGTCACGATGGCTGACACTTTACTGCACTCTTGATCGTAATTCTGCCATTTGGCTAACAAAATTGAATACTCGTATAAAATTTTCTGGAGATACGGACTAAGGAAAAGAGGCAGACTTTCCACTATCTTAGATATTGCCGTCACAGTGCTCAATAGAACCAATTCTGGAGTGTCTGCTTTACGTTGTTTCTTCAATACTTTGATTAGAGCTGGCATGAATTTCCGTAAGCTAGCTAAAGCATGGGCCTTTAAGTTCCCGCATAATTCCGCTAAACAAAGAACTATAGATGCCATAACATTCCCACAAATATTTTGATTGCATGTGTATTCCGTAACTGCTTCTAAAACTGGCTTGAACGGTTCAGGATTTTCTGAAGCTAACATCCTAGTTAGAAGTTTTAAAGATAGTAGTGCTGTTTGTTGATTCAGTTCTTGTTCCTGCGCGGCACTTTCATTAAGATTATCGTCAGTTGTTTCGACAGTCTTAACAATATCCAATAATACCGGTAAAAGTGAGAACAGTAACTCCATATCTACGTCATTAAATATTTCTGGACTAAATTGTATTTTAGAATTTAATAACTCCATAGATTTCCTTCTTACAGTTTGAAGAGTATGTTTCATCAAACCCCTTACTACAGACAAGAACATAGGTGCAGAAAGCAAGTTGTTAGTGTGATCTAACAAATCGTAACTGTGGTGCATCATAACACGCCAATACTTAGCTGTTTTCTCGTCATTGATTTTAGAAATGCTTTGAATGTAAGTCAAGATATTGATGATAAAGGTTTTGTAATGGTTCTCCATTGTCTTGATGTCATTTGCCTGACTACTATGTTGGATAAACCTTGAGGATGCTAGACAAGTATTCATAAACGTAATTATAACATATTTATAATGTCGCAACTGAATTGCTGTGTGCCCATTTACACTGAATATATCGCCAGTATCGACCTCCGTGTCCATTTCATCTTCATCTTTTTGTAATGGCAGAGATTTAATATAAGACATTAATTTTATAAAGTTTTCTAAGCATATTTCAGGTGCAAATTCCAGTAAAATACTTTGTCCAAAATCAAGTCGATTAATGGGTGATTCTTGATCCGCTAATGTTCTTTGTTGTGATTTATCCTTTTTCTTGCTTTCGTTGAAATGCGCAACGTGTGTTTCAAGCAGCAAAGCAAGGAAAACCCAGAGGAATTGACTTGGACCTAAGGTTTCAATAAGTTTCTTGTATAGTGGCAGTCTCCGATGCTCGGGTACATGAAGGACAACATCGGCAAATATACGCAAGACAGGAACAACTCGTTTTTGTAACTGATTGAGCTCTTTGTCTGTATAATCTTCAATATTTTTGTCTAATTTGACTAATATTGGAATGAGTGTCTCAATTATTTTCGTAATAATCTGGAAACTGTATGCGTCGTCGTGGCGTAGAACCGACGAACCCATAAACGTAAATATTTCCATTGTATGATGAAGGACTTGCTCTGGTAACATATATGCAGCATGCGAAAGTAAAATTAGCGCATGGTGTTGAGTTTGGGGGTTCTGAGTCCCTCTAATGCATTGTACAACTGTTTCAACGTCGAACATAGTTTTCAATGATTTAAGTTGTTCTTTGTCGGTATCATCTATGAATTTCTTACAATAATACCAAAGCGATGATAGAATAAGTTGTTTTGTGTATTCAACGTAGGACTGCTCTTCAAACCTTAGACATTTATTTAAAAGCTGGAATAGGATATTTACAAATGTATTATCTACTGACATTCTCTTCTTGTTTTGAACATATTCCAAGAGGATGACACCTAATTGCCACTCATCAGTTTCAGCAAGTTGGTGAGAGATCATTGACATAGTAGATTTCTTTTTCTTGGGTACATTGGCAACCGGGTCCATAACATTAAGCATTTTCTCCAAAATAGGCTTAAAGTAATCAAATTTGATGTGAATTTTCTTCATTGTTTTAGACGCAACACTTGATATAGCAGGATTGTTACTGAAAGCACCAGCAGAAGTTACAAGGTAAACCAAATCTTTACGTCTTTCTTCTGGAAACTTTGCAAACACGTTTTCTTCAATTTCCTTCATTACGAGAACACAGGGGCTAGTCAGTGATTGATCTTCTAGTACAACACATTCTCTATACTCTTTTAGAGCGCTTTCAATTGTATTCCATATTTGATCTTTTGTGAAAGTCGCTACAGTATTTTCATTTATCAGACTGAGCACAGATTTCATTAGGTTTGATTCATAAATATCAAACACGAATTTACTATTAGCTTTATTTTGCTTTAATTTATCTTCAAGACTGTTGAGGGATGGTAGCACATGAGAAAAGGTGATTGCATTGTTAATATGGGCTAGAAGTTTAGCTAAAGCCGAGTTTATGAATGGTGAATCGGATATCATTATTCTAGTAAGTCGTAAAAGACAATTTTTACGAAACACCTTGTTTCCTGGTGTTTGTTCCGTCAGAATCGTTTTAAGAACTTGCGGCAACTGCTCATGATCTAATAATAATTCTTCCTTGTGAGACATCAATTCCTTTAGTAACTGTATGTATATAAACTTTTTATCGTCAGGGTCTTCTCTTAATATCAATGTTATCAAATCAACAGTACACTGTCGAATAGGCGTAATGGGATGATTTAAGTCAAAAAGCAAAGTTGCAATCAGAACATCAGAATCATATACCCATGACGCGTTTTGTTGCACGGCAATGAAATTTGAAAGCAATTTGAGGCTTCTGATTTGCAATTCTGGGCTTATGACATCTTTTGAATCCTTTGCATATAATATGTGCCCAAATGCAATATTGGCAACGAAATTAAATTTCTCTTGTGTGGTAAAGAAGAATTTATCTAACAGCTTCTGAAGTAGTTTGGCATAATTATCCGCGTACGTAAGAATACCGCATCCAGTTATAAATACCTCATATAATCTTCTGATGAGAACAGTTTCCACTGAAGCACAAACATTGCACCAAGGTTTTGTTATTTGTTTGATATTTATATCTTCAACTATTCTAGACCAAATGTATTCCATTATTTCAAATAGTATTTTATTTTTTCGCGCAACTTTGATGAATTCTACAATAGTGTCTCCACAGAAATCAGTATTTTCAGTACTAGACACTATTTCTCTATTCACAACGGATTCCAAAAGTGTGTCCAGTACACTCATAATTTCCTCAATTGAAGCCTGTTTAAAAGAGGAAGATTTAAGGAGTATGTACATGAAGAGATCAAGTGTACTGTTCTTGTTTACTAAATTTATATCCAACTTATCACTAAAACTGAATTTCCGATCAATAAACAAAATTTTAAATATCCTCTGCTTTAATACTTCTGGATTATCCTTCATTGAATTACTCAAATCAGTCATATTTTTCAGAAGTCCAAACTTTTTACCCCATGGCGAAGTTATTATTTGCCAAGTTATTTCTGCAGATGTTGAATCATTAGGAAATAGAAGAGGTACTATAGCCATAATTGTGTCATGATTTACTGGTAAATTCTCAAGAGAGCAAAATTTGCTAATGACTTTTTCAATCACGGGTCTCCATTTCTTTGAGCCTTTAGAAACAATGGTTGTAAACACATTTGCCAAATCCATTTCAGTTAGAACTTGTGTGAGATATTCATTTGGAATTTCCAATGCTGCAATTACCACATTAATATTTTCATCATTAAATCTGTTTACAATTGAATCTTTCACAAAATCTATGTTTTCGGATTTCAATGATTGGAATTCTTTTGCAATATACTTTACAGCTTCCACACGTAAATCGGGGTTCACGTGATTTAGATTCTCGAAAAGGTATGTGCCTCCAATTTTATGGGCAACTGAAGGCTTGAAGCCGAGGATTTTTGATAGCAGCGACCTTCTCTTGTTATTTATTTTGCTATCAGAGCTCATTTCATGTTTCACCACCTTGTCAAATGCTTCTGGATATTTGTGTTCTACATTTCGTAAAAATGATGAGTACCAATGCAAAATTTTACCATCTACATCCTCTATAATTTCCACATCACTTCCATTGTCGTCTGCATTATTTTCTTTTTGATGTTGAAATGCAGTCAAGATACATCTGTAAAGGAAAAAATAATTTTGAAAATATTATAAGTATTTAAAAAATCTAGTCATTCCCATGTAAGTTACTTCGTTTAAAAAAAAATGGTTTAAGAAAAATCCAAAACAATTAAATCTCACATGAACCATATCCTTTTAAAAAAAGTTGCCAATTTGCTATTGTAGACTATTTTATGGCTAAGCTATTTCTATGGCAAATTTATTCAAACATGTACAAGAGTTCAGACATAATTAAGTAACAAAGATTTATCCATCAAAAATTTCGCATATACTATTGTAAAAGTAAGAACTGCTTTCACACTTGTTGCATATAAACATATAACAATTCTACCAACTAATAGTCAACATAATATTACAATACTCACTTAACAACTTTTTCAGGCTGTTGGTTCTTCAAATCAACCTCATCGATTAGTATTTCCGGAAACTGAGAGAACTTTCTGAATTCCTCCATATCTTTCTGAATAAGTGGCAAAACACCAGATAGAAAAGCTATTACAAATGCCTGTATACTGATTTTGCATTCAACCAACTTCTTCAGATGCATACAAATTGTATTCATAACAGATACCGTGATATTGTCCAAAATGCTATCTGTCATCTTTCTGAGATGGGTTTGATTAGTATAAATCAAATTAATGAGTAGTACAGAATCATGTGTTAAATCAAATTCAGTTGACAAAATAACGTCAATAATATTTTGTAATGTCTTGGATTTTATTGTCGTTTTTGTTACAAGAAATCCGAGGATGACATATGCAGATGAACGAAAATCTGTTATCGTTGACTCGAGCCCTTTCATAATAGATGGTAAGAGGACAGTAATTATGGACTCCGTTACTTGTTTACTGGTGCTCATAGTACCAATAGCAGTTGAGCATAAAAATGCAAAAACTGTATTCAGTTGCGTAGATCTCTCTCCAAATTCATTTATATATTTCAAAGTTGCATCTGATATAAATTGCAGAGTTGATGTATTTGAGACACACTGATTATGTAGTACTTGTTTCGTTAACGGAATACCATGTTTTTGGACTGATAGGAGCCAATTCCATCTGTTGGAACTGGATTTGATATTAAACAGTTGTATGAATCGTATGAAAATTTTAGTCTCATGATAAGGCAGTATTAAGGCCATTATGGCATCTTGGTTGTATTCATGTATGTGGTAACGATTGACGAGCCATTCTAAAGCTTTATGGGCAGATTGGAGCAGAAAATACGGGGATAGTTGTAGCAAAAATTTCTCGATAGTCTGATCCAGATTTTTGTTTACTTCCTTACTTTGGACGGCTCTTTCAAAGTCCTTGGAAGAAACACTGTATAAAGTGTCTTCAAACACCCGGAAGCCTTCATAAAGCGCTATTAATTCCTTCAACCCACTTATACCGATCTCGTAGAATGTGTCTCGATCCTTTAGGGCTGCTTCTTTAGGATCAAACAGTAGTGATGTCCGCTTCTTGTCATCTTTGTAAATAGATGTCTGGGGTACTGACAGCTTTTGAAGCTGTTCGGCTAGTGATGTAGCTGCCATGGCACACACACTGTATTAGAACCTGAAGTGTAAAATAAAAAATGTATGAGTGTTTCGGCATAACCTATTCGAGATTGTTATAAATTTATATTATACCCGTACGTTTTATTATATAATAAATCAGATCAACTTACTTAATGGTTTTTGTTGAATCTTGTGTTACGTTTTTATTCCTATCACGTATTGTAATATTGTTATTTACCGGATATTTTCATAATTACATGTAAAAGACCTACTGCACGTGTAAGTGACAACCTTTATTTTATTTACAACCTCAATCTCAAATGCTACTGTCAATCTGTCAGAATTAACAAAGTCCAAATATTGCTACTTAATATTTTTAGCGTAAATGTAAAAGTGGTTTAATTTTGTCTTCGAACTAATATTTATCATTTTAGCATCGAAATAAATTTCACATTATTTGTGAAAGGTTCTAAATCATGGACGTATTATAGATGCATTTTGTAAACAAGAAACCGTGTTACCATAATAAATTATGACGCATTCAATGTAAATCGTAAATCTAAAGTAATGATAAATAATAGTCCGCTATGGCGGAAATATTAACAATAATAATTAGTTTAATTGCGATACAAATATTACAAAAACAACGCAATTTAAAATTTCAATTTAACTGTACAACAGCTGACAAAGTTACAATAATATTTCGATATCTTTCGAGATTTTAAACTCATTTTGGTAGTATTTTAGTATTTACTATTATGTATCTAAATTAGGATAGTTCGCAATCACATCATGATAGCGAACCGTTTATAATAACACAAATGTATAGTATATAAATGCGTAGATACTTATCGCATCGCAGCTCAGCTGTTCGAATTTCAAGACGTCAGCGTCATGTAATTACGTATTGACAATGACAATGGATGTTTGGTATTTTCATTTTTTCAATGTCAACAATCCATTTGTTTGTGATGTTTGCATAAATTTTAATGATCATATGTCTTGTTATTGAACTGATAACTATGACGTTAATCACTATAGCGTGTTTAAAATGATGAAATAAACAAGTCAGTATTAAATTGTGTTCAATTCATAAACGTCGTGTCTGATCAATTGTTCTTTGTTAGAAATCATGGTGAAAATGTCCTTCAATATCGTTGCAATCGTTTTTACGTTGTTTGTAAATTACGGGTTCTGTTATAAACCAGTAGTTTTAATTCATGGAATTATGACTGGAAGCGGTAGTATGGAAATGATCAGCCATAGGATTCAAGAGGTATTTTTCTTATTTTTTACTTTGATCGCAAATTCGTAATGAAAACTTAGCTTGGTTAAATTCACGTGGGACAAGTACATAGTTGTATATAAGGAAATAAATTTATCGTTTTAGATTTTTTAAAACTAAACTTCAGGACAGGCCATAGTCCCATAAACATTCTATTTTAAAAAAATTAAAGTTGACTAGTGTATTGTTGATTATATTTTTTTAAATCGTATACATATATTTAGATTTAGATTTTAAAAATCAGTTTATTTATGAGCAGATTAAAAATAAATTCGATAAAGCAAACAATAAAAATTATTTAAATGTATTAAGGTACTCAATTCAAAAAGTATTGATTTACCATGAATTTTCAATAATGTTGATTTTATTTAATTAGAAAATATAAAAATCAAATTATCTTAGTAAATTACCCTCAATCAATTTTAATATCAACATAATATGCATATTGAAGTAATATTTTAAATTCCTATTCATTCCAGAAACATCCAGGTACAATAGTGTACAATGTAAACAGATTTGAAGGCTGGTCAAGCTTAGAGACCTTATGGCATCAGGTGTTGGAGATAGGCGCCGACGTGGCGAACATTTCTAGCAAGTATCCGGATGGCATTAATTTGATTGGTAATAAATATTTTTTATCTGCAATATGTAATACTTTCTTTACAAACACTTAGTCTTCTTAACATTCACTTATCAGATCAACACAAAGCAATACAAGCAAATTATCATGAGATATCTGCTAAGGGAAAATACTAAAACCACATGAGTATTTAAGGGGAATGAAAGGTGTTCTAAATACCACACTTGGTCACAGTTAGGAGAGGTAGAGTTTTGGTTTTTGTCACATAATTAATATTGCTTGTATATGTCTGTTGTGTTCTGGTTTGTAAAATACATATTGTCACTGTGATGACTACATAATTATGAGGGGTTTCAAGTTTATTACAACAAAATTGTTTCACAGTTAGAATATTACTGATCTAGTATGGTCATCAATATGCAGAACTAGGTAAAGTAATTGAGACAAAACTTCTCTATCTTCCTGAGGGCACAAATCATTTGCATCAAGCATTAGCCCTGTGTCTTAAATCAAATGTATGTTAAATGAAATTTGCCAAAAATTTGCCCAATGAGTTGAGCAAACTTTAGGTCTAAGCAGTTAATTGTTCAATTTAATTTGTAATTAGTAATAATGGTAAATTGCTTATAAACAATTATAGCAAACACACAGAGGTCATTACCATTAAGATAAACCACATGTGCATACTAATTATTACAATTATATTCATTAATAAGACATAGTTCCTTTGTTTTACTTGCTCCAACTTTGAATTTGAAATGGTTAGTATTACTGCATAAAGCAGACATTTACGTCTCCTTACAGACTATGAATGTGCTTTGATAGACAACATAATATTTTCTCATACAGTATTTCAAAGATATGATTTTAAGATCTTTAAAACCTCAAATAAGCAAGTCACTTCTATGAGTACATTACTAGCTCAATTAAATTAATTAGCTTAGCTTAATTTTTCTTTTTTCTCTTTATAACCTGGTATTTGTGTTATTATTTTTATTATCCTTAATTATAATCTGTTATTAATTCAAATTTTGTGCCATTATCATAATAATTAGTGTAATTGGTCTACCCGTGCTAATTAATTAAATAAATAAATAAATAAATTTAATATTCATGAGCCTTACTATATAAATGGGTATAAAATGTATTGTTGTAAAATGTAGTTATTCAATAAACCCATGCAACACATTTAAAGAAATTGTGTATTTGTATAATAAATCAAAATGAACTATAAATATTAATTTTAAATGTGTTGAATAAGTGTACATTTTTTATACACTTTAATACATATTGCATGTAATTTATTAATGTTGGTAATGTTTAATCAATGCATTTGAACTCATGCAATTTCAGGCTACTCGCAAGGAGGATTAGTTGCTAGAGGCATAGTGCAAACCTTTCCCAACGTCTCAGTCAGTACATTTATATCACTGAGTTCACCACAGGCTGGGCAGTATGGAGGTAATTATCATTAGTAATTGTCATACAATGCTGTACTCAAATACTGGTTGGAGCATGAATTCTGAAAGCATGATTTTATATGGAACTTTTATTCAAAATGCGCAGGAGGTACCTAAAAGCACACCTAAGAGTGTACTATACAAGATAAAAAAAAAACACTAAAGTGCTGCATGAATAATGAATAAATAATTCTTTTTATTTTAAATGACCTTTTATTAATTATTAGTACAAAATTATTGTTTCGACTTTAAATAAGCAATTTTATGCTTAAGTATATGAAATATAAATGTGCATGATCTTTTAACAGAAAAAAGAGCAAATTAGTTTTTTTATTAGTAATTAGTAAAAGCTTGATTTTTTTTATCTCACAATTAACTTAATTCCATTACAATTTTATCCAATATATACATTAATAAACCTATCACGTTTAATAAAAGAAATTATAAATACTTAAAGTCAATGAATAAATTGAAAAACAAATTTTAAATTCTATTTTCAGCTGGATTCCTCCATGTCGTCTTCCCAGGATTAGTCAAGGATACCGCCTATGAGTTCCTGTACTCAAGGGTGGGTCAGCATACATCTGTGGGGAACTACTGGAATGATCCATATCACCAAACTCTGTATGAATCGTACAGTGTGTTCTTGCCGTACATCAACAATCATTTAATGTAAGTACCCTACTTTATACTCCTATAATAATTATAGCATTGGCATAATAATGGCACTTATACTTTATCAAACAACCACAAATCATTTGATAGCACTGTGAACAAAAAATTTAAGAAATTTTCGGAACCATTTACAGCAAAATTATGCGCCTTTATAAGGTCTGACATATACATTTGTTTTAGTGCTGAATGCTAAAGTTTTCTTTTTACCAGTATGAAATAGCAAATGAGTATTCAGCGCACCTGATGGTAAGTGGTGACTGCCGCCCATGAACATATAAGCAACTTCATATAGAACAGGGGCTCTATATAAAGTCGATCACAGATGGGTAGCCAGTCCCGACACTTATGGCAAAACTTCATTTTTCGAAGGAAGGCAGAGGCCTTCTAGGGGACTTGACAGGGGATTTTCTACTTTGTATAAATGGAAATTGTTCTGTTTTTAATACTATTTTTTAAACCACGGGAAGATAATTGATGGTTGAATTTTGTTCAGAAATGTTGAATTTTTTTTTATATAAAATTCAAAATTAAATAACTTTAAACATAAATTCTCCGAACTGTATGAGTAATATAATTTCGCCACTCTGTTCAAGCGGTTCCATGGTGTAATGGTTAGCACTCTGGACTCTGAATCCAGCGATCCGAGTTCAAATCTCGGTGGAACCTGCCTTTTTTGTTTCCATCTTTTATAATCAATGAACAAATACGTGGTAATTTCGAAATTCTAATTAATTAATCCTAAAATTATGCAAAGGTTTTTTTTTTATATAACACAAGGGATGACGTTAAAAATATTTTGTATAGAAGCCAAAGTGTTACGTTATGTGACGTTAGTTTTAAAATTTGAATATATGTTATTTTAAAAAATACTGTACGATGTTCAGATTATCTTATTTTTCATATTCGATCAATATAAATAAAGTAAGAATATAAGACAATGTCCTATAAATGTGTATAAGTTATTTGGGATTATATTAACTGCACAAAAGAAAAGAAAAATATTGTAAAGTTGTCTTTAAAAAAGGTTAAAAGAAGCATTAAACTTAAAAATGGTAAAAGTAATTCAAATAGTGGACTTTGAATTTTAATAAAATTACTTTAAGGACTCCAGAGCCATCTATTAAAGAACATAAAAACTTTTGGTCGAATTAATTACGTGGAAGTTAGCGGATGACTTCATAGATGTCGCTGATATACTTCTGATCCTTCTGTAGATGGCGTTGTATCCAAATAATATTAAGTATTGGATACATAACAAAACAATTTATGGTTTTTATTTTGTGTATTAGTATAAGTCGACCAAGCTAACTAGACGAATGTCAAACGATATTTGCGTGTACTGATGACAAAAAAAATAGCAATAATGATTTTTGTGAAATTTTGATTTAAAATAAATGTGGATTTTAATAAATTTCTGTCTTAATTATTTATGTATGTATTTTTACTCAAACAACGCTTTTTTTACTTATTTTGGTTAAAAATTTACCAAAAACTAATGAGTACAACAAATTAATATTTACTCATTTATTTTATTACCTAAAATCAAAACAGATTAGGGAGTTTTGGTGCGAACGGCGGGTCGTGAGGCGTACCGGTGAGGTAAACTGCATTTCGACCATTTGTCTAGTTAGCTTGTTGAATAGTAATAAAACATGCCTACGCCAAGAATTATACTTTTTCAATAACTTTTACGTATTTTGAAACTTTAATATTAATATTTCTATAGAAAACAAAATAACGAATTGGCATTCTCGTATTTGTTTCTAGTTCTGCGAAGTCCGATGATTTCAAGACAAACTTACTTCGCCTCAAGAGGCTCGTGCTCATTGGAGGTCCTGACGATAATGTAATAACGCCGTGGCAAAGCAGGTAAAAGGATATTTTCCTGGATACAGTGGTTACTTTTTTAATACGTGCAGATGAAAGGTGTAATCCTTCTTTGTTATAGTTCTTTAACATTGTATACATTGCAGTTTGACGCATGGAAAAAAAATAACAATTAATTAATGATTAATCATTAATAATGCGTACAAATTTTTCGAGGATGTTTTTTTGTTACTTTAGATAATGTGTAACATTGTGATTTTTTATTATTCCCAAGAAGTTAAAACAAAGTTTAAGAAAATATATAATAAAAACTAACGTCTAATTAAAAATAATAAAATTTAATATATGATACATATACGTATATACTTCCGCAATTAAGGAAATGTTGAATTTTAGATGTCCAATATTTTCATTTTTCATTTTTTAATAACAACTTAAACAGACGGATGTACTTAATATCAGCCTAATGTCACATTATCGGTTATTTATTAAAATTATCTTATAAACGAGATTTCTATCTTTTATTGTAATGTGTATTCCTAATCAAGCTTTATCTAATGATGCTTCTTGATAAAAAGATATCATATTGATAAATAGATAACTTATCTTATTATCAATATTTTGTTACACAATAATTATTTTGGAAGTCCCTGGGTATTAACCCGAACTATAAGAAAAATATCTAACAATTGCACAATCTATGTCATCAATATAAATAAGTAATTTTATGTGGAAAAAACAAAATATTAAATAATTAAATAACAATGACAAGGGTTTTAAATAATAATATATATAAACTTTAACAACATAATTAGGTGCCTACAAGAAATAATGTTAAATATAAAAAGTGGCA
>DWLI01000730.1:0-18967 GCA_018249915.1 Cecropterus dorantes dorantes | reverse complement strand
GATTATAATTTATTATTTTTAAAATGCAAAATGTTTTTTTTTTAATTGGTCTCTACGCAAGTCTATGTATAGTATATGTTTGTGTATGACAGCAATAACACTACGTACTTCTAGCTTATAGCAGTGATGGTAGCACTGCTGTGTTCTGTTTGAAGGGTGTGGGAAGACATATTCTCTTCTTAAGACTTCTTTGTCCCTTCTTTAAAAGGTTACACATTTATAATCGTAAAAATAATACTATTTTTCTTAATCTAGTGTATAATTATAATGAATTTGGTGATTATGTCGTGTCAGGTTGAGTGCATGTTTGTTTGTTATTTTAATTATACATTATCAGACCGTGTACTATCGATCATTAATAACACCCTTAGCTCTCTTTCAAAAGATGCGGCAGCATCTTCTTGTGTAACATCAACGTCTATTGCAGTAATCAGCATGCCAGGCAAAAGTCCCAATCAGGGGAGTTTTATGTCCAGTACTTATCAGAAAACAGTATATTTTTTCGTGAAAGTCACCTGAGTGCTAAATATTAAGCGATAATCAATTTCTGTACCAAGTTTCATCCAGGTTCGTGAAACGGTTCTGTTGTAATTGAGTCAAACTATCATCCATCCAAATTTTGTCATGTACGAGTATAATAGAAGTACACGATGTAAGATATTGCTTTCCAATGTAGCTATTACCGGAAAGGTACCTATTATACTAGCAAATGAATTTGTTTTGTAATTCAAAACAAATAAAAGGACGGGCGACCGTCGGAAGATCGAAAACCGATGTTGTTATTTTGGGAATGAGCGAAAACAATTGCGGGACCTCCCTTTGTCAGGCCGGGACCGGTAAATTGGAACCGCCGTAAAAACATCTACCTATTTGATGCGGTTGGAATGCATCTACTTTTTTCCTCCAATTAGCTGACTTTTAAAGCCATCGTGGTAAATACTTTTAAAGCAAATAAACGAGGTACACGTATGAAGGTATATATTATACTGACAAGGATATTTATACTTAAATGAATTGAATATTTCAGTCTTAATTTACACGTTACAAGACTAGGAATATATTTTTATCTACGATAAAAAACATATTTTTATAAGTGATGTGTTTTGTTATCAGTTAAATCAATCCTCAAAATTAATATTGTTTATCATTTGTTACCTGTAATTATTTATAATAATTAGATGTGTGATGAAAAAGTAGCGGATAACTTTGCATTATTGTACAAATAGCAGACGATAAAGAAAATATTAAATATCATTTTGGAATCTATTCCTAGCGTTTAATA
Organism: Cecropterus dorantes dorantes; assembly: GCA_018249915.1. NCBI lineage: Eukaryota > Metazoa > Arthropoda > Insecta > Lepidoptera > Hesperiidae > Cecropterus > Cecropterus dorantes. The sequence continues at coordinate 17,685 of DWLI01000730.1, read as the reverse complement.
GCTCATGTAGTCGATCGAATTTCAATCGACTTTGAATATAACCTTTACAATTTTTAATAATATATATGAAACGTGTAAAAGCTTTTTCATTTTATAAGCAAAATAAGTTTATAGTTTTTAAGATTTACAAAAATTAAAATTCCTTTACAAGTTTGGTTTGGAATTGGACGAATTATAAAATCTACTTGGAAAATGGGTAGTACTTTTCAACAGACGTGCTCGTAGATGTGCTCGTATTAATAAATATACCTAATTTACAATTAAACGTCGTTCGTCTGAAGAATCCTTTACACACGTAAGTCTATAACGGCGAATGTAAGATTTCTAATTCAACAATGTAATTTAGATTTTCATTGTTGTGTTCATTCAGTTTTAATGGGATCAAAGGTACATCGAGGTATTTGACCAGAAAATGGGTTATGTCGTTGAAAAATTTAGAACGCGCATAAAAGATTTTTTTGTAAGCTTCTTAGATTTTTACTCGAAAATACTTTTAACGTGTCATGCATAGTAGCTTTATACTAAACCACTTTCAATTTAAAGCTTTTTACATCAAAAGCCATTATATCATTATGCCATTATATCAATAACAAATTTATGAAGTATTTTTCAATAAAACGTTTACTAATACTGGGAATTCGTTTTATAGTCCGTAAGTTTTTAGATGGGGCTAATATAATTTATATTGCACAAACTTTTACCAACTATTGATTCTTATGTAGATAAATTAAAGAAAAATGCTATTTTAGATGGTACAACATTGTGTTTTTGAAGGTGGTAGAACTATTTGTGGTTCGGCTCCGGAAGCACTGCCACATCTATTTCTGCCTAATAACAGCAGTGTTATGTGTCTCTGTGTTCTGGTCTGAGTAAGGATGTGGTAAGGGAGACATACTTATTCAGAGTTTTTTATCTTAGTCCTTAGGGGTAGCAACGTATCTATGGCTAATCTTAGGTGATTTTGATTTTACCTACGATTTATTACAGATGTCCATGGACGGCAGTAGCCACTTAGCATCCAGTGGGCTGCCTACTCCTTTGCTACTTCCATACTATAAAATATGACTGACCAAAAAGCCAGACTGACAGCAGTGGATTCCCAGTTTAACCCCGGCCAGACAAACATCTGAATAAAAATAAATGTTTTGGTTCTGGTTCACAAAGACGGTTAAACAAACACTCAGAGTGTTTGTGTAATCGTCTTTGTGTGAGTCCATAGCGCTCACGACACACGGGAAATCCTGATGCTGGACAATGAATGTAGAAAGCGTTTAATTAGGTTTTAGACATTTGCATTTTCAAAAATCCTTTCTAACTGATGTAAAACTACATTTACTTTACGATAATACCTGATACAATTATATATTAATGGAAAATAACTTTATTACATGATTATCCTTTTAAATAACATGTATTTTTAAAGCTGTACTGATGGTCGTAAAAGGTTTTTATAGGTAACGACATATTTATATTTTGTTTAAAACAATAATATACATATGTAAGAGTTAAAGCTTAAATTGATACTATTTATATGTATCTACGCTCAAGAACTGTGACGTCGGTCTTGAATAGTACCACTCCCTCGTTTTTGCCAATGTCGTAGGAGGCGTCTAAGCAGAATCTAGGAGATAAGTAGCAGTGTCTTTTTGTGTACCTACAACATTCACCGACACACATGCCAGGTGCGCTGACTAATGGCAAAAACTCGCATTAGAGAAGGTCTATGTCAAAAGACTGATGGAGAGAAGGAACCTAAGTTTTTCTCACTTTATTATAATACTATGCAATTCTTTTATCATATTTAACATAACTTACCACATCAGATGGTTGGCATAGCGGGTATACTAGACCGGCACGCTGATTCCCGGTTCGATTCCTGATATGTAGAAAGTGTTATCATCTTTATTATGGTATATAGTAATATACAATAGTTATGGTGTGTTTGTAACTTTTCTTTTCTTTTTTATATAGTATGGAAGTAGCATAGTATAATAGTATTGTAAGTGGCTACTGTCGCCCATCGATATCTGTGATCAACCCTAAGTAAAACCAAAGTCTCACCTAAGGTTAGCCACAGATGCGTTGCTACCCCTGAGGACTAAGATGGAATGCCTCGGAAAAGTGAGACATACTTTTCCTTCCTTACCACACCCTTCGGACCAGAACATTGCTGTTATTAGGCAGATATAGGTAGTGCGGTGTTGCTTCCGGAGTCGAACCACAAAGAGTTCTACTACCTTCAAAACTTAGCAATTCTTCAAGTTCGTAGAGCTAAAACAAGTATCTACCCTAAGACTTAGTTGTTTTAGTTCTTAACATCCATAACACCAACAATACATCTACACACACTACTACGCTTTTATTAACGCCTAGTTTAAAGTCTTAATATACGTAGAAGATAAATATAGCTTTTCAATGGAGCGCGACAATTCAGTGTCGCGTTCCCGTTCCCGGAGACCGTTTATTTTAACGCACAAATGCAATTTGCTTTATCTTCCTACTCCTTGACCCCGTTAGCGACGTGTGGCGCTATTCTCTCACAAGATGTACTTATTCTTATAGAAAACTTATTGAACAACTCCTCCGTTGTTGTGAAAAATAGACTTTCGATAGCGATGGCAGTGTAACGTAGTACATGTACGTGTTTCTCGACTGTATATGTTTTTATACATTTGTCCTATTAATCTTTACGTTCTTTATCGTAGAGAATATAGTTAATTATCTACGCAAATTTAGTTAAGTTTTTGCATACAAATCTCTATTTTATTCATGCTCTTTTCCATGATCCTTTATAAATATTAAATTTTATTGGATCACGCTGAACAAGCTAAGCTGATCAAATCTAAGTTTTAGATTTATTCTAGTCTTACTAAAATAATTTTATAATTTTTTGTAAGTATAATAAGTATGAACTCAAATAGATAAAACGTAGATCTAACAATAATCTGATCATACCTGATAAATCTGATAATGCATTTAATATTTTAAACTAACAAGTTAAGAATATCGAGATTTTAAAATAGTAGAGATACCGTAGAGCTACGTACCTACAGTAGCAAGTTTCACAGGCTCCATTTAGCAACAGATGAGTCCCACTCGGCGCCGAACGTATCTCGACGGCCAAATGACGCGGAACTCTACACTGTAAATTGTGAAGTTAGTGGATGGTTTTAATAGAGTCAGTTTCACAGAGGTTTCATATAGTTAAGTAATGACTTGCACAGATTTTTATCTCAATTACTTCAACTACTTTAGTGTTGAAAGGTAGGAAATAGTAAGATTCATCCGTAAAGGTACTACCTCCATTTCTAGCAAGAAGTAATTCTTGCGTTTCGGTGAATGATGACTAATATACATATATACGTATTAATTCTCAGGAATAATAATGGCCACATCTGTGATCAGCAATAGAAAGAAATCCTTTCTATATGGAGTTGGTTACAAATGAAAAGAAACGGCAGTGGATTGTCCTTTTGCCATTTGAGTCTCATAAAAAAGTCTATTTACACATATACAGCGGATGTCGGTGTGCACTATACTCATATATTTTTATTGTCGCTAAACTCTTATACCATTAGACCAATAACCATCAAATTTGGTATGGTAAGTATTTTTAATAGAGAACTTATGCATATTTTACTTTCACTGGCTATATTACGACCACTTACTTAACTCATAACCGAAGGCTCACGTGAAAAAAGTCGTGGGCGAGACCTGGAGTAATACATAATGGGAATGTTAGGTAATAGAATGAAACTTCTTTGATAATATATGTGTATGAACGTGGGCGGTACACTTTAATCTAATGGATCCCACTAATTTTGTAAGAAAAAGTCGTTGGCTAGCCAAATGCGGTTATATTTATAGATTTGATTCACCTTCAAGGTTGCAAAAACTTGTAAGCAAATCTGACATACGTTTTGAAACTGCTTTTTATTTAAATGATTTTAAAACAGTAGACCTGCCTTGGTTATGAAATCATTTGTCAGTTACGAAATTGTTCATATTTAGTTTCCTTTCAGGGTGAGAAAGTCCACATTGGCAAGGCATCGCTTAGCAGGCTTCACGCAACTTTGAGTACTTTTCTTGTCGAACTCTCAGGTCAGGTCTTTAAGTCATCTGACTATGGTTTTTTTTCATAGTAAGAGATGATTGTTTTTTATACGTAAAGAATTTATAAGTGTAATGCGTACTAAGATTTACATGACAAATCCGATGACATTGTAGGATTATTAATCGTATAACATCAACAATATAACAAGAAGGAAAAATCCCGAGTTTTATTTTATTATAATATATGTACAATTTTTATTTGCCAACCAGCATCTGTGAACAGTTAGATATAAAGGCGTGATGTTGAATATCTGAAAGCAGTGACCCGAAAATAAATCACCGGATAAATTGGAGCATGAATCAAATAATACCAACGGGGCACCTGTGAATTAAATCGGAAAATTTGCGAGAGACAAAAACTCATAACGCGAATAAGGACGGCACAAGATTTATTTACGGCTTCGGAAGGGCTATATTTATTTTGGGAGCGGATGCTGGACGGAATTTTTATGACCTTATCAATTGGAGATGAAACGCGAATACATATATTAAATATTATGAACACATTATCATAAATAGGTACGATAGGTTTGGTTGAAGGATGAATTTTACGCATTTAGATATAACGTAGTTACACTGACATTTAAAAAAAACGCTTTCTACACTCATAGCTCTGTCTGGCCGGGGATCGAACACGGAACCCACTGCGCGTCAGACGGGTATGGTGCCGACTGCCACCCATGGACATCTGTAAGAAATATCATATAGCACAGGGGTTCTATCTAAAGTCGATCACAGATGCTTTGTTGCTCCTGAGGACTAAGACTTTCGCCTCATACATAAGTGAGCCGGCAACCACATTCTTTTAGCGCAACGCAAAAATTGCTGCACGCTAGAAATAAGTGTGGCGGTGGGACCTCCCCGGTCAAACTGGGAACCTGGAAAACTACATCGTAGTATTACTAGTAGTAGTTTTTTCATTTCATTTCATTTCAATTTTACGTTACGTTTCACAATATATCAGAGTAATACCATACGTACATTTAAGATCGGAAAATTAATGTAACGTTGATAACTAATATCTGTCCGTCTATATTTTACCATTGATTAAAAGAAGATACAAACTCTTATAGAATCTATTTAGTTTTTAAGCAAAAGGTAACAAAAAGTATAAAATTATAATTTACTTAATAGTTTTTGGACCCTTGTTATCAAGTTTGGTATGCTATTAATTATTATTGTACAAACTAAAATCAAAGTAGTAAAGATCAACCAAGTCTTATTTAGGTTTGCAATAAGGATCATGAATTTAATAATGTAAAACACATTTCTTGGTGAATATATTATGTGGTTGTATATAAAACTCAGGCAGTTTTTTAATGTATTACTTACATTTTATACTTCACAATAACTTCCTTTAAGGGTAAAGCGGGGAAGGGTTGAATAAAACGACGAAACAATGGCGAACGCAGAATATACGAGACAGACAAAATATCTGCTGTAACTGCGGTAGAACTCAGTTATGTGTGTTGATATACTCCTTCCGTCCTTTGAGTAAAGTATCAACATCCGTATCCTTGCCAACATTTAAATGAACACACATTATTCGGATTTGCAGAGATACCGTTTATAAAAGGATAAGGAACAACAGCCAGCGTCATAAAACATTATACGGACGGACAGTACTAAACTCTGGCGTGCTATGTAAACGGCGAAAAGACACCAGAATATATCTCGCATCCCGGCTATATCTCGTCGAATTCATTTAGGCCGGCGTCCATTGCGCGCTCGCTACGGCACACGTTTGTACTTCGCGTGTTAGAGCATCGCAGTAAATCGAGCCGATGGTTGGGACCGTCGTTATAATTTACGAGGTGCGAGGCAACGTCCCAGCGGTGAAATTTATTCATGGCGGTAATAAAATCTGTCGTGGCACGGTCCCGGGGACGTCCAGGCCGACCAGGTTAATTCCTTTTTGGAATTCGCACGAGATACGACTTGGCAAGCTTTAGTCTTTATGTAATAAACTAAAGGCTAGCGCCGGCACCGTAGTCTCCATTGACCTTACCGTAAAGTAATGCAGAAAATGTTCTCTTGTAGTTAAGTTGTCTCCGGCCGGTGTGTCGACTCGCGGCGTTTGCAAACTGTATCAACATAATGGAATTCACTTAGATAATAGCTTTTGACGACGTTTATTTTAACGTACTAAAGATAAAGTTTGTAAGTGGGTACTGAATTTTTTATGACAATCATTTACACTAACATAATCTTGCCAAAATGCTCAAGAAATGTACACTAAGTACTGTAAGAGACCCTTGTGAGGGTTCCAGCTGAGTCGGTGCCATCGTTAAATTTATTTTGAGTAAAACCTTAAGAGAAAAGGACAAGTTACAGTTACTATGGAATACAGACTATAATAAACGTATATTATTGTAAGGTTCTCTCCGCTTTGACAGGCTGAGTGCTGAGTGCGTAAGACAAACACTTACACGAGTCGTGACAAACCGGGCGTCCTTAGAAAAGACCTCGAACATATTTGAGAATTATTATAAAAGAGTATAATAGTTAGTTATAAAGTATTTATTTACATTAGGGTACTGCTTTATTTACATTAGGGTGTAAGTTTGTTGCTACTTCTATTGTAATCTATGTTTCATGTAATCGAAACAGCAAAAATCGGTCAAGTGCGAGTCGGATTCACTCACGAAGAGTCCCGTACTGATATCTATAAAATGGCAAAATAAATCAGATTTTATTGTAGGGGATCTCCTTTAAAGTAAATATATAACAAAATATCGTATGAATATTTCAAGCGTCTACCTGTTGCCGTTTTTAATATCGAGCGAAAGAAATCACGTATGGGATCCCTCTTAAATAAGTATTTATTTTATTCTGTTTTTAGTATTTGTTCTTATAGCGGCAACAGAGATGCATCACCTGAGAAAATGTCAACTGTTTAGCTATCACGACGGACAGACGGACAACGAACGTCTTAGTGATAGACTCCTAGAATACTAACAAGCAAAAAGTTCGACTACAGTTATCCATAACCGACACCAAATTGGTAGTTAAATATGTTACTGTATTAGAAACCATGTTAAAATAGTCAAATTAAGATAGTATTTTTACCTCAATTCTAAAACAAACAGTAGCTTTAAATTGATGTTATGAAGCAGAAAATAATAATCTTACCTTCTTCTTCTTTCTTTGCTCTTCATTTCTTTATCTTTTTCGTTTAGTGATAGACAAATACTTCTTAACACCTTCTTATTTATTTCTTCTCCATTCTCCGTCTTCTACAAATACTCATTAGCGTTTTATGTCTCTTGTTCCAGTAAAAGCGAAGCATGCGTCGCTGGCGGTGGCGCGCGCGGCGCACGTGATGCCCGCTCGCAGCATGGCGCCCCGCGTGGCGCTCTTTTTGCTGCTCTGCCTCGTCCGGTGCGACACCAAGACCGTGCTCCAGGATAAACTTGGTAAGTCTACCGGATGCTTCAGTTTACAACATCTCTAGTACACGTGATGTCTTGAATAACGCTAAAGTACATATGTTCGTTTAGGTGTCAGAGTTTCAAAAACCGAGGAGGATTAATAGCGGTTTAAGTCGGCGTTTTTGACAATTAATGTATGGTTAACTACAACATATTCATATTAAGTAAGCGATACACTTACATAGATAGTAGGAGTTCCGGGAATCTCAAGGACATGGATGCCTGATATTCCCGAAATTGCTATCGATAGTAAAACATAATACGCTAACATACAAGTATTTGTGAAACAGTATGTATACAATATGAAAAAGATGTTATTAATGAAATGTTGCTTGATTCATTCGATTACATTCAATTATCTATTACAAATCTTTAATGTTTCAAATGCCATAAATACGATCAATAGGGATGGAAGATCTTCCTTCAGAAAACATAAATACGCTTAAAACAGGCACTGGCTTAAATAGTGTAGCTACAAAATTCTATGAGGACTGATGTAGTAGACAGAGAATACCGATGTGGGAGATGACTCTTGGCATTCTGCCACGCAGGTTATTGCCCAGATTGTTTATTTAATTTATTCATAAGGGCCGATGAACGTTGAAGTTGCACAAGATAGTATATTTTTGCTAAGTCCAGCCTGAACTGGTACCGCCATTTTGGATAAAATTTTTACTACATGTTCTCTATTTTTTACAAAACTTATGTATTATCGTAATTCAAGGTCTCATTGGTAAGCATCACTGACGTATGTATCATAATACTAAACATATAATAGAAATGAAAGTTCAGCTTGTCAGTTCACTGAATGTAAAATCACAGAATTTTATTTAAAAGATCCATAGAATTATATTTATTATTCGAATCCTAAAGTAACATACTCATTGCATTAAAATTTTTCTGCGCTATCAAAAGCGGTGCTACATTATTTTTTCTGGAAATAGCGGAGCACTGTCTGTCTATAACATGATCGATCACAAATAGGTTTATAGATTTATGTTCAGCTACAGATCGACTGCTAATAATGAGAACCAAGTTATGACGCCCCATGTAAGGGTATCTCTCACCCTATCAATTTTAAGTACAACACAATAATGCTTAAGCAAACTGCTTAGGAAAGAAATAGGTCGGTGCTACGATGCACTGAACTAGAATTCCATAAGGCTTCTTTTAAACAAATTATTTAAGTGTCAAAATATCGGCATAATGGCGAGTAGTTCAAATATTAGATTTAGCTAATGTAAAATAATGATATGACGCAGCTTATATAAAGTTGGCATATGAAAGTTTGGGTTGAAAGTGGTTGAAAGCTAAAAAAGGCGCGGCCGGGAGACGGTTCCGTGCGAGCGATCAAAGCGCTCGTTGGCTATTATACATGTGTAGTGGCACCATGAGTAATATATAAGCAGGATACAATTTACCGTACTTTGTATCTAATATCTATCCATTATAGCAACCAGCTATTTTGGTTATCAAATCGAAAAGTTAACAAATTTTAGGTTCAAGTTTTCTTCACCTTATCATTCAAATCAAAATACATCAGCAATAAACTGGTTCTTTCGAAAGTGGTGTTGCCAAGGTCCAATAATTCATAGGACTGACTTTAAAATAAAAATTGTATCTATTTATATATTTTTATTGTTAACGAACTGTAATTAATATTTCATAGAGAATATTTAATAATATTACATAACATATTAAGAATATTTAACGATATAATATATTTTATTTTCTTTGAATTCAAATATAGAGATAAATTCGAAGTGAGTAAAATACCGCAGATCATCTATTAAATTCAATCTCGCCCGGCCTGCCACTTGCAAAAACAGATTGAGATAAATCGTTTAGATTAATCTATCAGACTCGTGATTGATCTGAAAAAAATGTATTAGTAAAATTGTAAGTAAGAAGCTTAAAATAGTTGCACAGAAAAATTATAATTTTTAAGTATGTAATATTATAAACTTGCACTTAAAGTTTCCATTTATGATTGCATAATTTTATTTACTGGTCCTCAAAACGCTAACGTGTTTTACATTCATAATTATAAAATCTAATATGGGATAAATTCGATTTTTTTCTCGTGTCGGTGCCATGGACACACACAAATACTAATACACAAACACACAGACTCATAATTTCATTATTCAGATGTCTGGCCGAGGATCGAACTCGGAACCCACAGTGCGTCAGACTGGCATGGTGACCGCTCCGCAACGCATGTCAAAACCATTGATATTTGAATGCGAGGAGTTGGTCTTCGTACAGCGTATAGATTTAAATCAGGACATGTCCTCCATTTGTATGTAACGCGTAGTCCTCCAATCCCACAAGTAGCGACACAGCAATACTTACCCATAGCCCCGTCCGAGCATTTCGAGCATGTCAAGGCGAACAAAGCACGGCGTAGTTTTATAATAAACTATGAACCGGGCTCACTCGTGCAGCTAGTTTAGTGGGGTTGTGCTGCTCAAACATCTTTTGTGTATAGGCTTATTTTGATGTTTGACAGTTCGGTTCAGATTGCAGTAAAGTGGGAGTAGGAATGGTTTTATATTTTTGCATAATACAGTGTTAAGTGTAAGCGCTGCTGTTTTCTCATTCAAAGGGCGTGATGCCAATGAAGGCAGAGACATTAGGGAGAGTTAGTGTTTATCAGATCATCAGCAATTATGACAGTAGTCCTCTTTAAGATAAGACGGCGATGACTAGTACTAATACTATTTTTGCCGTACATAAGAAATGATGTACTGGCATGGTAAAGTAGACTGAATATGCGACATTATTTTGTGATCGATGATAAAGCTCGTATGTCGCAGTGATCGGGACTTTTAAGAAGACAATTTGATTTTACAATCCAATAAAGTCAACTTTTAAATTCAATTATGTTTATTATGTCTAAAAATATAGGAATGTTTGATCGATAATGCGTGTCAGGACATAATTTGGCAATGTTAAGTAAAACTCTAAAATAAGCGAGCAATAAATATTTTTTAGCTCATTCGAGGCAATATCTTTAAATTTTACGGCTGTATACCGAATCATTTTTCATACAATTACGACTCATTTTGGGGCATTAAACTAAATATACAAAGCAGATGGCAGACCCAAGTGGTTTATGGCTTAAAAATTTTTTGAAAGTTGAATTACGATTGTGAATGTCTGTTTTTATTACATCTAAATGCGTTTGTGGCCGTAACTTGATCGTTTTACGACTTTCGCTGCCGTGCTAGGAAATTTACAGCCATGTTCCCGCGAATTTTCAATATTGTTCATCAATTTTATACGAAAAAGTATGGAATAAATGTACGTTCTGTTCAAAGTATTAAATTTTTGTCTGAACACATGTTACGCGCTCGTCTAGGGAATATCGGCCATATTTGCGAATATTTTCGTAATGTATTTTATTTTGTTAATGGATAGCGTATTACGAGCGACTTTCATGTTTAATACCTATAAATAGCATAAGTGACTTGTTATTTCAATAAAGCGCGATCACAAGCAAAATATTTTGACTTATATTTTTACCTAGATTTTATTTACGGCGAGCTTGTTAGAGTCAGGGGTTGTTAATATAACATGATATTCCAATTTCAAATTATTTCGATGTTTTGGGTCTATTATTATCGACAGTATGTCTACACCGTCGATAATATGATACCATACATTTCAACTCCAACACTCGGCACACAGGTGTAGTGTGAATCATGTGTTTATTAAGAAATTTTATTTTAGATCTATGACAAACTTTCTATAGTCCATGGTTTGCACTCTTATATTCATATAATTTAAGAATACACCTTATCATTTAAGAATATTTAGCAATTATACTTTTGAGTACACGTACACTAAGATTCAGTTAACATTATTTGGGGAACAGCGGTATGAAGTCGATTCAGGACATTTGGCTTCAAATCTTAGTACATCTAATCTATTTTCGACGTATGTATATGATATTGAATAATTAATGACTAATTAATTAAATTGAATCATACGGTTTCTGTAACAGCATCGTGCTGGTATTTACATATACTGTTGGAAAGAAGTCCAGTAGTATATGTTAATACGTAAATAAGGAACTAAACTAATAGTACTAAATGTAAAGGTAAGATATCAATAGTTTACATAATTTGGTGATTAATGTGAAATTATGGTAGAGTTATATAAAGTTTTAGCTCCACTTAGATACAAGATAGCAATCTTAGAAGTTGTAGGAAGTTTTTATTTCATAAAAGTCGTAAAGTTTTTTCGTCTAAAAACATAAGCCTATTTTTATAAGTTACAAAACCCATTTCGTGCTTTTGAACTCAATACAAGTAAAAGTAAACTTGAACCCTAAAATTACAATAAAAGGCAGGTAAAGATATGATACGATTCTTTTTCGTATTTATACCTAATTTTGTGTTATTTTTCTTTTACCGATTAATACAATTGATGCGGAAATGGGTGTGTTTTTATCTAAAATACAGTTTCAGTTATTTCATAAGTGTGTGTGTTATATTGGAAACCCCTTTTTAAAACATACGCTCAAATATAAAACAATATTTCAAAGTTTCATTTTATATTAGTCAATCTCAATAGTTTAATTTTAAGTGTTAAGATATTAGTGTTGTACTAAAACTGTTTTATTTTGGCTGTTGCATACGTATAAAAATATAAAACAAAAAATATAAATGCACTTAAATCACGACATGCAATAAAGCACGTACGTAATATATTAATTGCGATTATCACTTAGGGTAACGACACCTGATACCGACGCTCCGTACTGTAGGCGTGTAATGTCCGCATCGCGTGCTGTCAAGTCATTCCGCTGTTTATCAGCGAGCAAGAGGCGTTTTCACACGGTTTTCGCCTTAGCCAGCCGTTGCGGAGCGAGAGAAAATCTCCGCAGTAATACTGGCTATGAGCGTTTAGCACGCTTATAGAATACACTAAGTAAACCGTTAAGTGTAATAAGGACTAGTAAAACAGAATTTTCTGCTTTATTTGAAACGCTCCTTGCTCTTCTATAGGCGTAAGTATCTATAATTATACTATTGCCCACGACTTTAAATTTTACACATACAGAATTCAATATAAACATTTATTCCGTAAGCGATGAAATATTAAAAAAAACCTTTCGTAAAGTGTGTTTACGTGTTGAACCTATCTTCCTAACTTTTATAGTTCTTAGATTTGTAGTTTGGGAATAGCAATAGTTTGCCAAATTGAGTATCAATACGGTTAAAAAGTTTTATGAAAAAATGTCAGATTTCTAAATAATAAATAATAATCCATTTACAATAAATAACTAAATCTTAAGAGTGTAATGTGAAACATAAGTAAAAGAATGTCGTAATGTATCTGTTACCTAGAAAGAAATTGTGGCAAGCAGTGATCACGTAGCAGCCGTAAATTCGTAGCACACGTAGCGCGTGTAGTGTTCGTAGCAAGCGTAGCAGTTAGAGCTAAATAAAGAGAAATCGTCGTGCACTGATACCAGACACGAGTTGATCACGAACATTGGATGAGTGACCTTTATTGCTACGGATGTAAACATACTGTTTTCATATGTTTTTAAGGTGATATAAGAAGTGTGGTTCAAACAGTACTTCCGCCTAAAATACTTTTAGCGTGAAGCAGTTCTTTTGTTTCGTTGAAAGGGTGTGGTTGCCGGCTCACTTATGTATATATGAGGCGACTATCTCAGTCCTATTTTACCTCACTAAATTGTATATGTATTCCTGAATATTATTTACTTTTACAAATTTTATTAATTTTGCTAATATTTATTAATCTCCTAAATAAAAGACTATCAATCCGTCTGTTAATATTTTATGATGTTTGTATTATTCATGAATGTATTATTCATGACGTTTCAGCTTCATGCGTTTATTATTTGAATTCAGATTGTCAGTCCTTATTGTTCTATATTATAATGCTAAATTTTTGTATCAACATCGAATAAAAAATAATTTGTTCTGATAAACATCGATTAATAGACTCAGATAATGGATTTAGGTTTATTATGAATTGTTTTTATTTGTGACGCAACTAAATTTGTAAACTTTGTTTCAAAACGAAATATTTATCTATACTATTAATATTATAAAGCAGTAGAGTTCGTTTGGTTGAACTACTGGTTCCAATTTAATAAATATTTTTGTGTTGAATAGTTAATTTATTGAGGAAGGCGAAAGGCTATATAACATCACACTATGTTTTTTTTTCTTATTTAGTAGCGTGAGAAACCGCGCAGCACACCTAGTTTTTTTTTAAATTCTTGCATATAAGCTTAAACTTAGAATGTTTAACTAATACAATATTTTGTTATCAGTTTTTGTCCAATAAAAATATAAAACTTAAAACAAAAACTAAAGTTGAGGCCTTTCCAGTAGAGTAGCTCACTAAATACAACTTTAGCTTCTAAACTTAATCATAGTAGACATACCATAGATAATGTAATACCATACATGCCACATAAATACACATTCTTGGCATACCGGTGCGGAGTGAATATGTATATTTATATTCCATTCTACCGCATAATATATTGTATGTGGGAGTGAGAACGCTAAACATTGTTGGTCTTTAATTATATAATCATTATCAACCCGTTGCCCTACTGCTGTCTACAGATCTTTGTTTCGAATGAGATAGATTTAGGTTTAAAAAACCACTGGTAACATACGGTTTGTTTTGGTTTTAGGAATCTTGGCTACAAAATTTGATCTCTGAATGCAGTGAATACACAAAGTCGAAGACACTGAAAGCTTTTGTTATTGTTAAATTAAATTACACAGTCCATTAAAATGTTTTATCTGTCTTTTTTTGTTTCATAATAATTTCTAGCTTACGATTAAAAAGCAGAGTAATGTAGATAACACACGGTTGGGTCTTACAATAATTGATGTTCTAAATTACATTCCAACACAAAGGTTTGTTTACGGTCAAGACAAACTTATATATTGTCCAGTGTTGGCTTGTTTCGCCCACGCTAAGATAAATTCTTACTTATATTTACTTAGTAACTGAAGAAAAAACTCTAGTAAGGGACTTGTTCTTCTATCGAAGATTAGCAGGAGTCTAATAAAACAAAGAAAACGAGTCATGAAATTTAAATTAAGTTTGCCTAACTACTAGGGTCATACACATCATATAAATATAGTGTATAATTTACAGTAGGGGTATTTTTAAATAATAAAAAAAAAAAAAATGTTATTTTTTTTTTATATATATAATATTTTTTTTATATTTTAAACAATTTATTTAAAAAAAACACTTAATCTATTTAAGTTTAGTGTTAAAAATTATTATTTATTTTTATACTTAAAATTTTGATAGCATAATTCGTAATATAATATAGTTACATAACGTATTCATTAATTTGCTTTTAGTTTTCTTATATTATTGAAGATAACTATGTAAACACAACGTTCCTTCTATTCCTTTTTATTTAATTTAATTTTAAGCCTACTTCTTAATTTGTTATAATAAAATCATACTGAAAACTCAGCAATACCAGTCGCTTATCTGGTCGTAATGAACCACAGCCGTGAGTCTCGAAATCCCCGGGAATATAGTTATTTTGGTGAGAGACAAGCTGCCGAATTGGCTTGTTGACTTATCGAAGTTCGCGTCGAGGTCACAAAGACTGTGTTTTCTTTGAAAACAATAGTAACTGGTTTAACATTAGATTGTGAATGAGCTGAGGAAGGAATAGTCAGAATTCTCCGTAGTCATAATCGGTATCAACTCAACATTATCTCAATACTAGGCATGGTTATCAGAATCAAAGAGGAGCTAAGCTATAGTCCGCGTGTTACCCAAGTGCAATTATTACACTTCACACACAGTTACGTTTTTTTTAGAAACTCATAGACATCGGAAGGAAAACTACACAGTTGTTCACGATGTTTACTTTTGAAGTCATAGCAAGTGATAATTAATTATCAGAGGTGCGACACGAGAGACAGATTTGAAATGCAATTCTTCATATTAAGTGTAAACTTTAAGCTTGCATAATCAATTTATGATTCGGCTGTAAGTCAACCGGGTTTCTGTCTACGATTTTAGATAGGATGGATTTTAGAATTTTAGATAGGATGCTTTATGCAATAAATGGCTCCATTACATTACGTTTTTTTTTAGTTCTCTAGGGATAGATATTCTTTGGCCAACCAAGACTCAAAGCACGTGTTGCATTTATAAAATAGTAAAAATTGAATAGGTATCTAGTATTAAACGCCTGAAATCATCTTTTTCTAAAAAGTGTAGAGAAGGAAATGATTTCGTGCCAAAGTGCACCTAATATTACGATTATTATCTTATTATTATCTTATCCAAAACTTTGAAAAATAAATAGAACAATAAAATATTTGAGTATATCAGTTTCTATAACAACAAATATAATAAAAAAGTCGTTCCTTTTCCACCCCCCCTTTTAACCTATTTATAAGCGCTGTCTTTAACCTACTTCCCAAATTACAGATTTATTTATTTTTTTATAATTATAAAGCGTTATGTTACTTTACAAACTAACAATTCGAATAATTTAAAATATATCACAATCCAAGCCGTTTGGGCTGTAGCGCATTTCTAAGAAATGGACATACATAAATAAGTACACATAAATATAAATACACACAAACATACAAGTAGACGCTTATAAACAACCTCCTTCTGGCGCAATCTGGAAAACATCCCTAAAAGAGATAGGTACCGAGGAAATGGCTTAGAGAACTAGCTTGATTATTCCGACCTGCAGTTTTGCGTTCATTGTTAAAACGAGCGCTCAGCGCTGCAGCCCAACTAGGTGTGACACGAGCAGCTTTCCACCCCTTTACTTCCTCTTTTCTTTATTTTCTTTGTAGAATAGAAAGATTTCGCTCGTACAAAGTGGATCCGCTGCAACTGGATTACGATGTAATTAGCTTACGCTCGATTACTACTTCACAATTACTGATCAATGTTACCAATTGAATTAATGTCGTCGTGATAAACATAACTACTAATAAATCATTATATAAAACGTTTTTATTTCATTCTTAGCGAAATATTGTTGGAGACAGATAAAAGTAAACTTCTAGAACATTTTATTTATTTAACCATTTCTTACTATTTTTGTATATAAACAAAAGACAGAAGAAAACTGAAATTAATTCTATAAATGTACATATACACAAACCTTATATACGAGCAATAATAAGAATAGAAGTTGAAAGTCACAGATCTATTCGCAAGGTGGTAGAACGAGAATGGTTGGGCCCTGAAGGTACCATCACCACACGCCTAGCGTGAAGTAGTTCTTGCACTTTAGTGAAAGGATGCAACCTCACCGGCATACGATGACCATGTTAGCCCTGGACAGTAGCAATCTGTGATTGACATTAGATACAACCGCTGTTCTATACGAAGTTGTTTTCAGGTTTCCATAGATGTAGTGATCACATACCATCACTTTGACTGCATGCTCACTTGCTGCTTCAATCTTATAAAAAAATAACTACCGGCCTAATTATAAGTCGATAACCACAATTCAAACCACAACACAGTAGCTTCGAACCTTAGCTATCACCGTAGGTTCTCACCGTTGCGGTCGAATTATGTTTTACTACTTCTAAGTTCGGGTTTATTAACTGTTGAGTTAATCAAGTTATTTATTGAAGTATTGAATATCTACTTTATTTAGGATTAATTAAAGTCCGCAACTTTATTGGAGTAGCAATTCACCAAGATTAATAAATTAAATTAAATTGTTTATTGTGTATATTTACATAGGTATTTTTAAAGTAAGTAATTGTTTAAAGTTTTAATGAACAATTATTTAAAATCGTGCGTGGCTGAAATAATTGTCTGAAAACTGTATGCTAGATCGAATTGTAAGTTTTGAACGAGGATTGCTAAATGATCCAATGAAGAAAGGCGTCTAAATTTACTCATCGAATAATCCACAATTATGGTTAAAACGATAAACAAATATTCATGCTGAAAAATGCTTTATCGATTTTTAGTAACGTGTAAATAAAAAGTCTCGAAACAAAATCTTCAAATAATAAAATAAATTTTATAAAATTCTATTATTCTTGTTTCTGATTATAATAACTAGACAACAAAGGCATGTACCATATTGCATATGCAGAGGATGATGTGAGTTGAT
>DWLI01000729.1:0-18968 GCA_018249915.1 Cecropterus dorantes dorantes | reverse complement strand
CCCAGGTGAGCGGCTGGGCCCACCGCACCGTCTGGTCTTCACGACAGTATGCGACCACACATACCACCGTCCTTCCCGGGGTCACCTGGCTGAGCGGTTCGAGCTCCCACTCTTGCAGCCCACAACCCCGGAAGTCCCTTTTAGTCAAGAGGTTTGCCACCTACAAAATGATGCGTAACGCAGTTACTGCAGATATAAATAATGAACACTAAAATTTGTTTTCCGCTATTTAAAAAAAATATACCACCAACAAAACAAAAACATTCGGACGTTAAAAATACATATTCTTACATTAATGAACATATTACGTTCTGGATTTTTCTCTCACTCGCATGACCTGTACGCAGAGTACGAGTTAACAAACTTGTACTCTGAGTTCCTCTCGTTTTTAGGAAACATTGTTGTTTCCTCAAAACGAGGAATCAATCGTTTTCGCCCATCATTGCAAAGTGTATGTAAACGTGCAATGTACTCGCCAATGTATGAGCGATACGTAAACAATATTTGTGTTTAGAAAACTTAATAAACTCATACTAAGGACACTGATAGATGCCATTATATACGGAGCTTTATTTCTCGAGTTTTTTTCAATTGAAGCTAGTTATTTCCAGCGAATATTTTTAAGATCTCATAATTCTGATGATGCGTAATGCAAATTACATGTTGACCTACTTTTTATCATTTGTACTGCACCTTTATTTTTATAAAGCGACTTCTTACATTTACATACAGTTCTCTAAACAAAACAAATTCCTTACAGACGAACGTTCATTTGATGCAAAATCGAGGATTTTACATACTTTTCATTTTGATATTTTAACATGGATGATTTTAACTTGAAAAATAGGGTAAGAAATTTATTATATTGAATATTATCGTTATTCTGAATAAACATGGATTCAGTTTTTGAGATTATAAAACGTTTTACGGAATGACGTGCCTAGTTCTATCTCCAAAAAGGCACATATTTATATTTTCTAAACTACTTGATAAATGATAATGCGTTGAAGTAGCAAAGCATTTGAATGACCTCAGAATACTCGTCTTAGTTGAGATTGAAAGAAAATAAATGTCAACTGGCCGCAATATTTATGTAATTCAGACATATTGGATTTTCTTTCATTTCCACCCAAAGTGAGCTATCGCTGAATTACCAATGGGTTGAGTAACTGAACACTTGGTGAATTAATTTGGAGGCAAACTTTTAGTGTCCATTCACCACGTTACCACCGTCACACCAATTTCTAGCGTGAAGTAGGTCTTGTGTTTCTCTGGAAGGGTGTAATTGCCAGCTCACTTATATTGCAGCGCATAACACTGCTGTTATTAGGCTGAAATAGGTGTGGTGGTGGTGTTTCCGGAGTCGAACCACAAAAAGTTCTACCACCTTCAAATTGTTATTGTTGTTTATTGGTCCAAATACTAAACCAATGGAAAATCAAGGCAACAGGCGGAGTCCAAGCAAAGCTAGTTTTTATGAGAGTGTTATTCATTGGTACAAATATTCAATGTTAGTTATTTTAGACAAGTCACGTGCCGCGCGAATATTGTGTGTCTAATACAAGTATGATGCGACACAATTATAGAAATTTTACTATCGCCAGAATACGGTCATGTTTCGTTTTGGAATTGTTTCGTTTCGTTAAAACATTTTAATGATGTTTTTCGTGTAAGCTGAACTTTAGCTACCCGTAAAGATCTGTTTATAATAATTAAATTCTCCTTATTAGTAGTTCGCTGAAGTTTTAAAGGAAGTTTACTTCGGGAAGTTTGTTTCTCCATGTAATATGCATGTAAGCAATATAACTCGAATTTTCATATTCTCACACACTGTAAGGGGTTTCAACTAAATACATGAAATTTTATGCGTGAACATTTGGGTATATGTATTTTTTACCCACGCATTGTCTGAAACTATTTATCAGATTTGAACTTTCTTTGTTATTTTTATTTCAACTTAAGGAATTGTGCTAGAGTCATCAAAATTTATTCAGTAGATTTTAAAATATGACCTATTATGCATAAATGTATTACTAGAAGGTGTTAATAATATTACTATTATAAACCGACTTCTACAATATTAGTAAAAAAAAAGATGTGGGTTTAGTACGTACTCATAGTTTAGGGATCGGCGTTTTACACAGTTTACATCGTGATTCAGCGAAAATATAACAATAATATAGCTGACGCTGATGTAAAATACGGTAAACAATTAATATACGGGGTACCCTCATGATATATACATAAATAGTTTGGAAATAGGAAGTGTGGCTTAGTCAATACTATAGTCAACCAAATATTTGGTTGATCTAAACTTATCGCTCTAGCTACGTAATAAAATGAATCCTGTCATTTAAAATATTATATCTCTGGCTCTACCTGGCTGTATTATTAACTTCCATATTCATAGTAGTAAAAATATATGATAATAGATGGCATCACATATTATCATGCAAAATGTGATTATTTGAATTTAAGAGTAATAAAATGTTTTACCATTGTTTTTAATATAAATAATTTTCGAGTTATAATGTTATAATATTAAAGAGAATCACATTTATAGATTTACATAATTCTATAAATCTTACATTATTTGTCAACTGACTGTCAATTTATATGAAACCACTGACATACTCGTACTTAACATCGATTTCCATTTTTTTTTTCCGAGTATAAGGACACTGAATTTTTATTTTCTGGTATTTATAAGTGCAAAACATTGAGTGAGACTTTAATTAAGTGGGTATATTCAATAGGTATTTAATTCACTGAATTCCGAAATGAATGAAAAAAAATGACTCGATTAGTGCAGTTCTTCGGTTATTTTTCTTGACACATCCATACGACGTCCAGAGAAAAATATTTTTAATCAGTTTTTTATATATACCTATTCTTAACTATTCCTCTTGATATACGTGTGCTTATATTACCATGAAAGTGCAAGTGATAAAAGCAATTAAGTCTAGAAAATGTGCAAAAATTGAATTGTCAGCTCGAGCTAACCGCTATATTGAATTTTAATTTTGAAATTTGAATGATGCCACAAAGCTTTGTTATACAAACATCGATTAAAGCATCGTCACCCAAACCAAACGTGTATGCATAATTTCAACTCTCTCGGTTGGGATGAACTCGGTAACAGCCGTTTGATTTGACTAACATGCTACATTTAACAAGGAAAGTAAAAATATTAAATATTATAAAATCAAACATATTCTGTATTAACTTGCCACGAGTATTCGTTTATTGCTCAATCTATATTACCGAAGCAACACAAACCCTAACCCGAGGGCCACGAAACAATCGTTTTAAGTGTCGATCGCTGGGCGCTGTATGCGTCATTATTGAGCGTTAATAACAAATGTATGTCGCATGAGCCACGACCCGCAACGCTCAACGGAGGGCCACGAAACACCCGAAAGCTACAAAAATGTGGCAGTGCAAGCGTCAACGTTAAGCGCGTCAGATTTTATAATGCCATGAATCTTGTAAAAAAAATGTAAAAATACAATGTCTTATACATTTAATGGTATGGCCAAAAGCGACAACTTAAATTTGCAATGTACATCGCCTTGCATAGGCCAAAACATAAATAATTATAGTTTTAAAAATACGTAAGAAACTCGAAGGTACTAAGGACACAGCTCTAAGAGAAAAAAGGCTTAACGTGAATATTTCGTGGCCCTCAGGTGGCATTCAGCAAGAAAAAAATTTTTCGGCCCTCATATCGAAGCAATAAATCTCATAATCTCATTTTTAATGCTTAACGCAGACCCTTGCAGCGAGCGAAATACGTTTAGAATTATACACTTTTACTTTTGACGTTTGTAGCGAGTGAATGGCGCTTGGAATTACACACCTTTGCTTTCAACGCTTTTAGCAAGCAAACGACGCTTAAAGCGTGTTTCGTGGCCCTAAAGTAAGTGCGTGGGTCGACGCCATGCCGCCGCCACGATGACGCATCGTCTCCACACACTCACACCGACACATTGACACGTCAATACACAGCGATATATCTCGTGATGGCATACATTTTTATAGGATTTTCCTATTTTGTGTAATTAAATAGAGTAGGTATATCACTTACATAGTATAAAACAAAGTCGCTTCACGCTGTCTGTCTGTCCCTATATATGCTTATATCTTTAAAACTACGCAACAGATTTAATGCGGTTTCTTTTAATAGATAGAGTGTTTCAAGAGGAAGGTTTATATGTATAATACATGCCTAATATAATAGAGAAACACTGATAATTTTAGAGGTTTTCTATTGATGTCATAAATAAACACATTTCTTTGCGATTTCATTGCAAACACTGGCTAAATCCTACGAGATAAATCAAAATAATGTACTATAGTATTTTTTCGTATATCTTTTTCGTACTTTATTTAATTTGGAAGCGAAACGAAGTTCGCCGGATCATCTACATAGTTAAATATTAAGTACGGCCTTTGTTTGTTCATTAAATATCAGATACTTGATAACTAAAACATTGAAATAATAATATTATACATATTTTTCGACATTGTATAGCGATTTTTTTACGTATACAAATAGAATTAATTATTCATTAATTCACTAATAGTGTGAGACTATTTGTAGCCATTTATTTCCCCTTCATTAATTGCTATCAATATTTTATATTCCTCAACATATCAACATAATGTTCGGAGTATAAATTATTAAACTAGTACTAGTAATTATTTTTGACGGAGTATTTTATGTACTGTCATTACAGGTCCTTTATTATCAATTTTTGTTAAAAACGCCCAATATATTGAACTTGTCTAGCATATCGTCGCTTATATAACAATACCGCGCAAGTGATATTTGGTAAAATTTTTGGAGAGCCCAAAAAACTGTATTTTGTGTGATATTCTTCGGACAAAATATACAGATTTTAGTGTCCCCTGAACTGTTTCTTGTCTCTAATGAAAAGTTACCAAATACCACTTGCGCGGTATTGTAATATAAGCGATGATATAGGCATACAGTACTTTTATACAAAGTTTTATTTCAATACGACGATAAGAAGTAGGTTAAAATTTGAATGATTTATAACTTAGTGAAGCTGATATAAATGCTCATATAATATGTGTATATATTAAAGTGTACATACTACGATCGCCCGTTCCGTTTATTTTCTCTTTACGAAGACCTAATCGATAAACATAAAAACAAAAATCGTTCTTTATCGTGCCTTTGGAAGCCGTTTATCTACGGAAATGAAGCGGCACAAAAACTTCATAGTACCTACATAACGAGAAACATCTCGTTTACGTAACAATTCATTCAGATAACTGTTCGCTGCATCTCAAGTTGTAGCAATGAATCCGTAGGCTACGGAGGCAGTGATGTCGCAAGACTTTCGTGTAGGTAGTATGCAATGATTCGACTAGGGTTGCCAACAATTCTCGCGCACGGAAAACCGAAAGCGTCCAAACTCAAAATACGGCGAATTGAGTTGTATACTTGAAATTACTTCAAAATATTCTTTATCGTCTACCGAATTAATAAGCGACGGTATTGTATTAGAAAAGGACAAACAAAATGTTACGTTCCTTTAATAACCTTTAATGATAAAATGGTATCTGTAATCGCGCGTTTTGGGAATCACTCCAAAATGCTTACACATTTTTTTTTCCGCAAAATGCAATTTCGCATTAGGTCTCTTTTATTCTCACCGTGCGATTTAATACAATACGTGCTATATTTTTGTCAAATGCAAAAATAGATACGTAAAAATAATTGTCAATATCTGTATTTTTTACTAATATAGTAAATAAAAATTATGTTGCTTGTTCTGCTGTGAGACAAAATATCCGAAGTATATTAATAAATATTTAGATATATTTCTTTGAAAAATTATATAGACTATTTACTCCACTACGGCGAAGTTATAAAATTATGATTTGATTATTATCTATGTTATAAATACAGACATATATTCGATGTCCGAGTTAATTGATAATTTTCCAAAGTTGTTTGTAAACAACACATATTTTGGTAGTAGTTGGAAACCCTAGGTTGGACGGCCGCGACCCCATCCCATCAGCCGACAACTCGGGCTTTGTAATGAAGTAGCTAACCCAGGCCACCACACTAGTAGTTCACCATAGAACGTCGTGCGCACTGCCGGCCGCTTTCCGCTAAGCGATCCCATGACTAATCCCCGTAGTTTTCCGACGTTAAATTTCATGGTACATAACTGCAAGGCCTCGAAAATTGTGTAAAGTCTTTTGCAATCGTTTGTCGCTGAATTTCACGTCCGAACATAATGTACTGCTGTTTGCGTGACCAAAAATTCATTACTTAGAGAATCGATCGTTGGATGGCCAAATCATCATTTTTGTAGTTTCGTGTCAAGGATACTGAATGACAATAGTTTTGTGGTAATGACCACATGCATATGATTTTAATCGCATCGCATGCTTGTGCAATACGTTATTCAATATGTAAGTAATCATTATTTTCTGCTTATCCTAAGAGCTATTAGAATTTTATGGGACAATTTTATGTTTTAACTAGCTTTCATTTGTAAATGCGTTCGCGTTGACTCCCGCGCAGAATTCTGCAGTTTAGTAATTATGAGGATTATCTTTTACGATATTGTTAAAAAAAATGCTGTTTATACTTTTCTATCAATCAAATAGAAAACTACATGATTTTAAATTACCAATTGAACATTCGTACACCGAATTTACTAAAAGATTTATGTATTAACGATATAAAAATAAAAAAAATTACATTACGTGTGAATATGTGAATGAAGATCGATGTTTTCTTCTGAATAATAATTTTCAGAACACCTGAAACTATATAGTGGCTACCAACAATTTTACAGTACTGAAAAACATTTGTTTCGTGGTTAAACTTCGACTATAACAAATGAATTTCCACGATTCCAATGTTTTATTGATAAACTAAAATTCATAAAAAAATTAAAATGCGGATGTGGAAACGTATAGAATTTTTGAAGATTTTTTCCTATTTATATTGTACTAGAGGTGCCTCGCGGTTTCACCCGCTATTACATAAGAAAAAAACAAACAAATAAACATAGTGCGATGTTATATAGCACACTAAAATACAAATTTGCAAGTCACTAACTTCAACGGTGTAGAACTTTCATATATTTTTTTTTCATCCTTTTCACCCTTCGGAGAGGAATTTCCAAAAATCCTCTCTGAGTCCTCCTCTACACTTCCTAAGGAATCGTGATACTTAATTTCAACTTTCTACGCTCAGTAGTTTCGGCTGTGCGTTGTTTGTCAGTCAGTCAGTTACTGAGTATCGGAAGAGTTTTATATATTATATATAGATTATAAGCTTTGTATTATCAATGTAGATATGTTGATATAAGTAGAAATAAATAGAAAAAAATGTTTTTGTGTTCATATGTTCTAATTCCTAAGTAGTATTTACGTATTAAAGTAATCTCAGCAGAGAAATAAGTTGAAATATTTCGAAGTCTCTCCTTTACCAGACGCTTATAAGAAGTCGAACTACAAAGGGTTTAAGGGGTATATTTTAGTAGATTCTCTTAATTGAGGGTAATGTCACCACGCCTGGCTTACGTGTCTGTGTTGCAGTTACATTAGGTGTGTTTAAAGGGTTGTTTTATAGTATGGAAGTAACAAATGAGCATGCAGTTCACCTGATGGTAAGTGGCTACTGTCGCCTAGACATCTGTAATCAACCCTAGGTAAGATCAATGTCTCACTCAAGGTTAGCCACAGATGCATTGCTACCCCTGAGGACTAAGACGGAATGCCTCGGAAGGGTATGTCTCCGTTAATACAACAGCTCATAATGTTATTAGGCAGAAATAGATGTGGCGGTGGTGCTTGCGGAGTCGAACCACAAAGAGCTCTACCTACCTTCAAAAGGGTAAGTAAGTTAAACTAGTGATAAGGTCCAGTAGGGCTATCAGTAACTACACAAACGCTAAAAAAAGAAATAAGGTGTAGGTATTGATGTTCCGAAAGAAGACACTGCTGCTCATCTACTAAATTGTATCTCTTAGTCGCCTCCTGCGACATCAACTGGAAAGGAGGGTTTAGTGCTACTCAACACCGACAGCACTTCGCAAAAGTGTCGCCAGCCGCTGAGCAAGGGCGCAGATGGTAATTGGAACATTGCTTTTTCGTTTCCGACGAGACACAACTGCAACCTTTGAAAATGTTAAATCCAATACGTCTTTGAATATCTATTGCAGTTAGCTATCCCTGACGCCTTTTGGCAATGCTCGTTCCATATCTATTTAACTTA
Source organism: Cecropterus dorantes dorantes (assembly GCA_018249915.1). Taxonomy (NCBI): domain Eukaryota; kingdom Metazoa; phylum Arthropoda; class Insecta; order Lepidoptera; family Hesperiidae; genus Cecropterus; species Cecropterus dorantes. The sequence goes on along the minus strand of DWLI01000729.1, from coordinate 10,696 downwards.
TATTTAAAAACTTAAGCATATTTATTTTTAAATTTTTTAATGGAAAACAATGTTAAAGTATATTTCTTTAACTTTATAAATTAGGATGAACGTTGAGTTTATTTTACATTAAAACATCAAACGCTTTTCGGAAAACAGATAATGTTTAGTGCAGCGATAACGACGTACTCGTATACCTACTTGTGTGCCAAATAATGGCCTCCGATAAACTTTTACGTGTTGAGTTTAAAGCACAAAAGGTATTAAGATATGTAGTAAATTATACCTACTCGTATGTTGTGTACAATATACACTGATATTGTAAGATAATTTCGTTTTAAATCTACCTATTAAAAACCATAGCCTCCGAGTATAATAGATGAAGTGATAAGACGTTTTTGACTACGTTAGCCCCCTTAAATACCTATGATATATCCCATACGGCTCCACGTGCATGTTGTTCAATCTTAAGTCGTTTACGTTAGATATCTATACTAATATTATAAAGCAGTAGAATTTGTTTGGTTGAACGGGCTAATCTCAGGAATTACTGGTTCGAATTTTAAAATTATTTTTGTATTAAATAGTCCATTTATTAAGGCTATAGAGTATATAATATCACGTTATGTTTGTTTCTTTTTCTTATTTAGTAGCGGGTAAAACCGCGTAGCACACCTAGTTTTAGATATAATTTTTCATAAGCCTTTAAAGAAAAAGTACCCGTATAGCAGCGATCGTCATTGTAGGCTGTTGACCTTCCAAAACCTTCTTTGAATTATCTGGCTTACTGTTTTTACCCGCAATTTTGTCTTGATAACCCGTTTTTCAATTTTTAGAGACTACTTCCGAATGCTCGCCTCCGCCTGTACTGCCTCTGATAACTACCGTGTCACCGAAATTTCCAAAAAGAGAGACTGATAAATACGCAATAATTATTAAAATAGTTTTTCGTTTGGTGTTATGAAATTAAGAGTATAAAAGTGGCAATTATTTAACTTTTTTTCTTGAGTAGTTCTTATAAACTCAAGGAGAGATAAGCAATATAAGCTAAACGTGGAATAATACATATTCTAAATTCAACATGCAGCATAAATAATTGACTTGAAATTTACCAGTAAATAATCAGAACACTGAGTGTAGCAGACAATGGTCTCGCGAGTCGTAAACGCTACTTCCGACTGCCTCATTGCTTTCAAAGTAAAACATGCAGAAGTTCAACAACATATAAAACGCTTTAAGCATTTTTTATATAAAATAGGTAACACATGTTCTTGATTTTCAAGCAATTGTTCATTCAACTGCTTATAAGTACATGAAACAAAAGTAAGTTCAATCGCAAATAGGTATGGGTAGGTAGCCAAAATGCATATAATTAAAAAATAATAAGGCAAAAATTAAGTTATAGAATATAAACCAAAAATAAGTATGTATCAATTTAGTTTTGTAAAAGTCACACTAATTCCAACAGCTTAAATAAATGTGAACTACTTGATAATGATATAGGTATATGTAATTATATAAATATATAAATTATATATAATGTAATTTTTAAATAAAATAAGATTAAAATTAATAATTTGCATTATTTGTAATAACTCAGTAAAATAATTTAAAAGTTACTATAATCTCAAACATTAACAGGAGTTATTTTGTATGGCGTTAAACTACTGAGCCTATTGTTGCTATGTCGGTGGCATGTGAACGAAAAACAACACTTGTTTTCGCGCTTTGAGCGATGGTTGCACGGGTTGGGTGCCATTGCCTTTAAATTAAAATTTAAAAATAAATTCATTTTACGCGGGAACCGCATTCGTTAAACATGGCGATTTGAGTTATTATAATATATTTTATTGTTTATTTTGTGTTCTAATGGAGTGTTCGGATTATTAAGACGCAGGTAAGTGTTATTTTTCTTAAATTTAAGTTTATTTATGGACGTGTTTATAATTATAATAACTAAACTCTATGTTTATATAAGGGGCCCTTCTGTTATACATATTTATATATAAATGGCAAACATGGATAATATTCAAATATTTTTTCATACGTGTTCAATTTTTATAGGAGCTTAATATTGAGAATGAAATTTTTGGTAAAATATTAATTCATATTTATGTGCTGTTATAATTTGGTTCTATGTGTAGATTTAGGAATAAAGAGAGTTATTTTATAATTTAAATATATGTAGAAATATATTTTGCGATGTGTTGAGCGATTCACACAAAACTTTTGAGGAGTAGGTACCGACGTACGAAGATACTTATCATTACCGGTACGTAAGTGTTTTTACAATAAAGACGAAACGGCGAAAAAAACTCATAAATAAATTTAGCATTATATATTTCTCTATGACACATATTAGAAATGAACAAAACTTAACTTTTACATAAAATAGCCATTCAAAGTTATTCGGTTGTACAGAGTTTGGGCGATATTGCTACAATTTCAGCGCTAACGGAATACAGAGTGATTCTGAGGGAAATTTATATCGAAACTTAACCCATCAGAATGCGATATTCATTCCTAATCGCCGGCGACTGTTTGTTGCTTATTGTGGTACTTGTAATGGCTATCGCTGTATATCGGTAGTGTGGCTGGTTCAGCTGCACCTTAAATAGTTAAGCCTCCAGTGGTTTGACTTCAGTGTCAGCATCGCCATATATATCATAGAACAGCATATAAAATTAATCACGCGGTAGTGTGTGGTCAAGTTGTATAAAGGACACTGGCTGCACAGCACCGTGTAATGTCCATATAGCAGTGTTAAGACCTGCTCACTTATAATTTGTTGGACATGATATAGGCTGATGTATGACATATATATGACATCTGTATGATAGATGTAGGCATGATATATGACATCTGTACCGCACATTACAACGTAGTCCTCGGGAGTAGCTACGTATTGGCTGTTTTAGGTAGGTAGAGCTCCAATATTATTTGGTATTGATATGGAAGGTCATGGGAGGCAGTGATAATTTATTTACTGTTATTTGTTAAATTATAAAAAAATGCCTCAATGTAAAGCATGTGTTACTTCTGAGGAAAATCCTGCAGATTTTTAATTTTAGACTGAAGAAGCAAATCGTCGCTTGTATAACAATACCGCGTAAGTGATATTTGGTAACTTTTGAGGAGAGAAACTGTATATTTTGTATGAAATTTTTTAGAAAAATTATATAGTTATTGTCTCTCTTGAAAGGTTACTAAATATCAGTTGCGTGGTATCGTAACTTTATATTTTGTATGAAATTCTACAGACAAAATATACAGATATTTGTCTCTCCATATAAGCGACGAAATGAGCATGAGGTACACCGCATAAGTGGATTCTACAGCCCATAGACATTTCTAAGCAACTTCATATAGAACATGGCTTTCATCTGGAGTTGATCATACATGCGTTGCTATTATCGAGGACTAAGGTTGTTGCCTCATATATAAGTGAATCGGCAACCAAAATTTGCCAACGCTCCATTGAGAATTGGTGGAAGTTGGCAAAGAATCGTCATACAAATACAAGTAACCTTGTTAAATCATATCACGAGAGCCGAGCAGCAAGTATTATATTTGAAGATCTTTCCTCACAGCGTAATTCGAATAATAAAAACAGTAAATCACAAATGTAAATAAAAACACACAAAAACTATAATTACGTAAGTCAGTTGTTCTCAAATTAGGCGCGTCACAGACGAGCGCTCAGCGACCTTCCGCCTCTCCAGCGACAATACGCCACAAATTACTAGCCATTGCAGTATGAGTACTACATCATGCATATTTCTAGTATTTATGTTTTTATACAACACTAGCCGTGCCTCGCGGTTTCACCTGCTACTACATAAAAAAACATACAGCATTTTATTCAGCCTATAGCCTTCCTCCATAAATTTACTACTCAACACAAAAATAATTTTTCAATTCAAACCATTAGTTCCTGGGTTCAGCCCGTTCAACCAAACAAACTCTACTGCTTTATAATATTAGTATAGATGTGGTCAATCTGATGGTGATTGGTCACCTACGAACGTTTGTAAACAACTTTATATAGACTAGGGCTTCTATTTGAACTTAATTATAGATGTTGTTCTACTCCCGTGCACTAACAACCAGACCCTTCCAGCGAAACGCATTAAACTGCTTCACGTTAGGAATACGTGTGGCGTTGGTACCTCTCCCGTTGAATTATACCTATTAATACTACCTTACAAATGGCATTAGACATGAAACCTGTAAGTGTTGTTTGAATATTTTATGTATTGAATAACATTGTAACACTTAATTTCAATGAGTCCAATGACATTGCTCTGGCGTGCACTATGTGGGTGATCAGTTTCTCACGAACGATGGTATTTCTTATAATAGAAGAAGTCTATTAACAACAATAGGTGCTGTTTTACATTATAGACGTTTATGGTAAAAATTGTCACGTGTACATACGAGTATAACGTACTTTTGTCATTTAAATCTTATTAACACGCAAATCACGAGGCTTTGATGATAACATACTGATATTATAATATAATTTATGTAATATTAGAATAAATAAACTCGTCCTTGTTAATCTTTGTTTGTGTAATAACAAAAAACTTAATATAAATATCTTAGAATTAACTAAGATATATCATATTTTGCAAGTCAAAATATTAATTTTACTTTGATAATTACTTAAATGATAATGTGTTTTGTATGTATATACTCTTTGTAGTAATTAAAATACAATTGCGTTTCGTTCGTTTTGTTGCAAAACAACAAACCTGAGTAACGTATTATAAGTTAGGTCCTCTGTTTTATTCTGAGGTGATTACAATGCTGTGGGCATTTCGCCCCAGGTGGAGTGCATGCTTGCAACTTTTGCCATATTCAAAAAAAAATACTTTTTACAGTATTGAAAATCATATCTATTGGAACGGTATTGTAACAATTTTTGAGTAAAGTCAATAAGAGATCAACCCACGGTCACCTGCGCGCATGACCGGAGGCACATAATGCGTTTCCGCCGGAAGCACAACAATCGCCATTTTGATTTGATCTGATATTGTCCGCTCGCGCTCACCGTAGATAATCGATATCATCTGTTTATACCTGATTATAATGATAGGTAATAGTTATAACCTTCATAACGCCAGCAATGATGTAATGATGAATGATGACCATACAAATACATCGTATGTGTTAAATAACCTATATACACTATTTGAATATGTTAGAATCTTATGTGGTTTGCGGGCTCAAACCTGGTGTAGGTTTCTGCCTAACAACAGCACTGTTAAGGGCTGCTGTGTTCTGATCGGAAGGGTGTAGTAACGATGATGCTATCCAGGTCAATTAAGTTCTCGGGGGTAGCAACGCATCTATGGATAATATCATAGTGTCTCTATTGGTGCACCGTTGAAATCGCTTCTGCTTTATAATAGCAGCGTTGCTGTTATAAAGCAGAAGCAGATGTAGCGGTGGTGCCTCCGGAGTCGAACCACAAAGGATTCCTTTAGAACCCTACCCATCCGGAATCGAACCACAAATGGTCCCTTTAGAAACCCTGGTACCTGATATATCTTATTGTGCAAAAGTAAGTCGAACGGAATACAGTGTAGAAGTAACAGTAAAATTTTATAGAGCCCATGTGTCGCATTCATATGGAGTTTATAGATCTTGCATACGAGATGTGGGTTTTATAAAATTTTACTGTTACTGAAAACATCAGCTAGGCTTTCCTATTTACAGTAATGGGGTCAGGTGCATCAGCCTTAGCAGGAGAAACACCGGGGGCAGATCTGCGGCTACCGACAGCTGGTCTGCGGTTCACTGTCAGCCAGTTACGAGCGCTCAACTCCTACGTCGATACGTTGTATGAAGAGGACCAAAAAGGTTAATTTATAACTTGTATACATTCATCGATCTATCCTCACAAACTTTCATCTCACATCTTTACATACTTTATTAGTAAGATTAAAACAAATACATATAAATTTGTTTTAAATGCCTCTACCGATATAAGTCTATTATACGGGATGTAGACTTTAAAACGCTACAATAGATACAAAACTACGATTTGTTGCAGTTCGCCCTGATGATTCTGATTTATTTTACCTTGTGTTATGAATTATATGGCTTTTCTATTATGACGATTTGCATGGTGTTTTTAACACGCAGTATTTTTCGTCCTCTGTCGGACAGATATCAGAATCATGAAATTACATTTTCGTTCTGGGTCTGGGTTTAGTATTTGTCATTAAGTGTTTCCGTGGTACCCAAGACGCCGGGAGAAATTCTGAGAGTGGGGCTATAATAAGTCTATAAGAGTAGAAAGCGTTATTAAAACCGTTATACTTTAGGCTTTCATAAGCATTTATCCATGTTAGGTTTTCAGTACACACTTTATACAACTCGATTCAGCATTTTTTGTAGTAGTACATATTACTAGATGAGCAATATAATATGAAAAGCAATATGAGCAATATAATAAATAGTAACAAATGACAAACGATCTGTGCCTAGGACGATTATCTACGGAGACAGAGTGCGCAGTAGAATGTCTCGTGCAGCGAATCGTGGACGGTGCTGGTCAACGAGACCCCAGATTCCGATGTTGCCATCTCATAGCTCTACACCGGGGAAAGCGGGTAAGGTTTTATCACATAGAAGTAGCAAACGAGCACGTCCATTATAGTCAATCTGATAGGATAGAAGATGTACCTGTGATCGTCTATAGATATGTTGCCTCATAGAACTGAATGACTGTACCATGTGTTCGGTCTTAAATAGTACCATTCCTTCTCTTCCTGTGGCTGTCGTCGGAGACAACTTAGGAACTAAATGTGGGACATTGGCATAAGTGTATTTCTCTGTAATGTCAACACCCATGTTGCCATCTCATAGATCTACACCGGGGGAAGCGGGTAAGTTTTTATTACATAGAAGTAGCAAAAGAACACGTAGTACATTATAATCAACTTGATATGATAGAAGATGTACCTGTGATCGTCTATAGATATGTTGCCTCATAGAAGTCAATGACTGTACTATGTCTGTCGGTCTTAAATAGTATCATTCCCTCTCTTCTCGTTGCTGTCGTAGGAGACGAATTAGGAACTAAATGTGGGACATTGGCATAAGCATATTTCTGTGTAATGTGATCATGTTAGTTACCAACAAGCATTCCAGATGCGGTGGCTTTTGGCCAAAATCCTCATTACGGAAGATTGTATTTATTTTTAAGATCAGTAGGATAGTTAAGGTACGTTGTTTTCAGATGCGCTCCCGTTCTCTGGAGTACTTAGTGACCTTGGATTCCCTGCCGACCTTGAATGCTGACCGAGAGGACTGTCACCTGCAGGATGGGCCTGTTGGTTACGGGAAGATCAGGCTATCAGGTCGCGAGGCAGATAAGTGGGCTGAGTTTCTTACGCCTTCCGGTTATTTATGTAGGTGAGTGGATTTACTGTTATTAATTAGTCTTTATAGCTTGATTATAGCATTATTTCATAAGTAACTGATTCGTATATTATATAAATAGTGTAATAATAAAATGTAGATATATGTATTTTTCATTGCAACAATATAAGTTTATTTTGAACAGTTAATTTATTACAAACGTTCATGTACGGTAAGTTAAGAATTAAAGTATTTCTTTATTTCTCACAGTCTCTTAAAATTTAAACTAAAATCGTAAAATCATTTCTCAATTGTAAAGTCTTATGTCTATTTGATTTTCTGCGATATGGTTGAGGTAACTTTTTGAAAAGTGGGCAAGAGTTGTGGAAATACTGGTAAGTGATCACTGCTGCCCATGGTAATCACTCAAAACCAGATGACTGTTAGTAGAAAGACGCAAATGGCGCCTGGCGATGTTTTTTTTTTATTTAACTGAAGTAGCAAACGAGCATGCATTCCACCTGATGGTAGGTGGTTACTACCGCCCATCGACACCTGTAAGCAACTTCATATAGAACAGGGATTCTATCTGAAGTCGATCACAGATGTGTTGCTACTCCTGAGGACTAAGATGGTCTCCTCATATATAATTGAGCCGGCAACCACACCTTCCACCGAAACGCCCTTCCAACTGTGATGCATATCAGAAGTGGCATATATCCCTATGTGTTGTCCAGAGACAAGGTGGTGGAACGCTGGGTGGAGCTGATAGCTCGCAGTGCCGCGGTTCGTGGCGGCGGCGCGTCCAGAGCGCTGTCTCCGCGCGCACACCCGCACTCCCGACCACACACCTACTGCTATCTGGAACGTGGTGAGTGCCTTATAGCTTCCAGGTCCACCTCCAGTGTCGACATTAGAAGGTGGTCAGCTACTTAGAACGTGGTAGTGCCTTATAGCTACGTGGTCAGCCTGCTGCTGTCAGCATACCGATATTTGGAGCGACCGTGGGACCAAACTTGGAAACTTCTAGACATGCTAGAGGGTTCCAAGTTTGGTCCTCATATCTTGTCTGACAGATTATTTTTATATATAATATTTCTCTTGCAATCTGTCCAGGGAACATTCAACAATATTAAGGTTAAAATTTAATATTTATTTGCGAGATATATAATATAATATTATATCCATTGACATATTCTAATAATACATATGTTAGACTAGATCCTAGTACCGATTAATTTAGATCTATTTTTGTGTTAGTGTTTGTGTCTATTTTTTGCCACAAATTAGTATGTTTCATCTCACGATGGAAGTCTACTAACGTTTTCATGGTATTTCTATTAATAAATAATCGGACTAATACAGACAATCATTCATTAGGAAAAATATCCTCAAAAAATTTTGACCATCAACAAGCATTTTAACATTTTGGTACAACGGACAGACATGATATATTTTTGCATTATCACATTAATAAAACAGGATTTAATCCTTTATAACTACTTTATAACCCAGTTAAACTTGAAACTGTGTAAGTCAGGTCTAAAAGTGTGAATCGGAACAACACTACTGAAATTTTAACAACTATCCGCCTTCAACACGTACGTGTTAGGAAACTTTGCAGGAGTTCGTTAGTTCGCGGATTATCTAATGTTTTAAATCTCTTCCAAGTAAATTTACTTTGTTTTATTTGTGAAATGACAAAAGAACTTACCAAGGATTTGACCCTGTAAGATTATGTAGGATTTACTAATGAAGAAGTCCATGTAAATATCAATAAAGTCGTTTTTAAATGTTGTGGTTTTTTGAGGGTTCTGTATCAAATGGTACAAACGGCATCATGTTACGACAAGACCAGATTTTTAAAAATTCTAAAAATAAAACAAAATTGAAAATTTTGTGGTATAGAAATGAAATTGTGTTAAGCGTTACCTACTACCTACTATATGTAATTTGTAAATTAATGTAGGCAGCATTTAACCTTGTCAACTGATTAGAATTTTCTTTATTTCTTGACCGTAAAATTTGGTATCAATTCATACACGAGAAATATTTTTAGATGGAAGCTTAGGTTTTTATTACACTTATAAATAAAAGGTATTGCAAAGTGGTAGGATTAGTGTAAGTCTACACAGATCTACTACAGATACCATCGCCACACTTTTATATGATGCAATCATTTTACTTTTGGGAGTAGTGATTGGTGATTCACTTCAGATAGAAACCCTGTTCTATATGAAGCTTCTTACAGTTGTTCGTAGGTGCAGTAACCATTTACCATCAGGTGTTGTTTCCAACTTCAAACTTATTAATGAATCTTTTAATAGCTGTAAATTATTCCCACTCTTGTTTCCTACTTCAAACTTATGAAAATATGTTTTAATAGGTGTAAATTTTTTAAAAGTTAATTATAACCCCGAAACCACCAAATTAAGCGGTTAGCGCTCATTTCCCGATCAATTTACATCGCACATCGAAGTTATTAAAAGTTGTTACGGTTTAATGGGATTCGGTTATGTGGTTATAATTAAGCAAGAATGTAAATCAATTTGCAGCTGAAAATAATATTAACTTTGCGTTCAATTACATATAATTATGTAAGTGCTATAATTCCCTTTTGTGGAGAAAAAACGAGTCATTGATTCTAGTTACAAATAGATATATAATATTTTTAATATGTTGTGGGTACGCACGATACGCGAAGTTTTAATTTCTTTTCAATCATGGGATCGTGAAATCCAGTGGTTAGTTTATGTAAATCACAAATAATGCAAAGTTCAGTGCGTAAGGATACAGTTAGTGTTGTGTGTCATGATATGGAACCTAAAAAAGAAAAACGAACTAACGCCGTGACCACGATCCATGTAACTGAGTCGAAATATCGGTAAAAAGAAATTAGAAATCCACATTTCGTGAATACTCGTAGCATATTAAAATGTATCAATTCCGAAATTTAACTTTGAAAGCAGGATTTTTATAAGTTCGAAGTAGCAAATTAGCATGCAATCCACCTGATGGTAAGTGATGACTGTCGCTGATGGTAATCTGTAACCAGCTTCATATAGAACAGGGGTTCTATCTGAAGTCAATGACAGACGTGCTACTGGTAAGAACTAAGATGGCCTCACCCGAGGCTCGAGGCACGCTGAATTCCTGACGCTGACGGTGGTACTTCCCTGGTCAAAGTGGTCTTTACGCTTGAAGCAGGTTCGGCGGTGGTACCTGGTCGAATTGTGTAGCTCAAATACCAATGTTACATTAAGGCAAAAATTCTATCTATCTATCTATCAGCCTTTGGAAGTCCACTGCTGGACATAGGCCTCCCCTAATCGGCGCCACTCCGACC